>CALYDF020006546.1:0-13314 GCA_944474145.2 Dicrocoelium dendriticum
GCATTACACGGACGTCAGTATCTGGGTGGTTAGGGAGCTGCAGTACGCGAGACAAGTAACTCTAATATGACAGCGCGATCAGGGTAGCAGTGTTGAGTTAAAACTGCGGCTGCGTAGGAACATCCTGTGCACCTTCCCATTACCCTGTCAGATTCACATCCGCTCATTGGCCAGGAATTATCAATAGGCTTTTAAAGCAATAGACAAACTCATAAAATGAAGCGTCCGACAATTGCTGAGGCTACCTTAAATATTCGTACCACCTACTACTACGCCACCGTGGGTAACTTTAGCCTAAGTAACCTATCAAGACTCACAATACTTATCTTATGCTCAAGGGCCGACTACAACGCAACGTCTTCAAAGTCCATTCCATTACCAGCCAGTGGAAGCGAAACCTTACCGCTGCAAATATACAACAACCGGCCATTACAGGGCTGTAAGCCACAGAGGACCAAATCCTGGGTAGGACATCCTAACAAGTCTCCTAAAGTACTTGTTTCTGTTTCAGTCTGTGCAGCCGTCCATCGCGAAGTTTCCAAACCTCTTCAAGCCCACCACTGGGTGCGTGAATCCGCAAGTAACTTCCCACGTCTAGTCAATTGCAAATTTACGCCACGTGCCGACGTGCTTGCTAATAATGACAGTCGAACCAGAGGTACTTCCCCAACTGAACCAGCAGCGCTTCATTTTTGAACGATCTGTGAACAGGGCGAAACTACAATCCAACCATCACTTTAGCTACGGCTTTACTTCCTGCACTATAACCCTCCTCTACGTAACTGACTGATCAGAGATTTATGTTTCATCAATCTACCAACCACGAGCGGCTCCTGTGCCGTAGCTAATTCCGCTAGTACCATCAAGGTTCCCTGCAGTTATTTGGTTTCCTTTGTTTCCTTTTGTTCCCCTCCCTAGTTGCTCCCCTCACTCCATCAGGAACCCAGAGCTGTGTGCTAACCTAGTTTCCTCCGTCCAGTCTCCTACTTTCTGACTTCCTACAGAGTACCGAGCCGTCAACGGTATAGGCTCCGCACAATCAAACCTTATTTCTCCCACCCCTAGTGCTTATATCTAACTAACCAATTCAAACTCTTCTACATCTGACATGTCCATTTCTGCTGACGCTCTCTATTTTTCTTCTCAACTTAACATCACTAGTAAATCGCAATACTCCGGCTAATACAGCCTCGTGTATTTCGGCTCATGTTTTCTGACCTCTGACTATTGTGCCGTTACCGGCCGACATTAAGATGATTAAATACACTGACCACATTACCTTACAGTGCCTCGTTGGCTTCGCTACAACTTATCAGTAAATCTTTCCCCACTGACCCCGTTCTTCCCTTACTTCGCTGTCTTCAGTCCGTCTTCCATCGGATTGCACTTTTTTAACTAGACAGTCTGGTCTGTCCCTTACATTAAACTAATCTCATCTGACCAATCGCTTGCTTTCTGACTGCATGCATACTATGGAGAACTAACTGATCCAGGCACTACATATCTAATCAACCGATTCCTTTAACCCAAGAAGCTACTGGGAGACCAAAATACTGGTGACCAAACTGCCTAATGGAAAGGTTACATATGACCACCGAAAGTTTCCGTAGTGCAATTTTCTGTCGATCCTCTTAACCTCGGAGCTACTAGGAGACATTCCTCGTTTCCTCATCATGTAATCTCTCAGAATGTCTGTACCACTTTCCTTCTCTGGTTGGTTGATGTATTCACAAACACTGTAGGAATCCACCCGTGACCAAAGTGTCTAATGGAATGGCTACATCGGGCCACTGAAAGTTTCTCGTAGCGCCATTTTCTGTCGATTCTCTTTACCTCAGCACTTCTACTTAGTAGCAACTAGTGGTCGTAGGCTCCAGGTATCTCTCTGCATATCCGGAGCTTGCTAAGTGCCACCATCTTTCATCCCCAACCTTCATTCTTCTTGACTGTCTGCTCACATTCATTTGCAGTCCGTTGACTTATCCTGGGACACTTAATGTATCCACTAGCCACTAGAAGGCTTCACCCCAATGTCATTGCTAGTTGCGGATACTTCTATCTCACCTTGTATCATTATCAGTTCTTCGAGTTACCTACGTCACTACTTTCCAGCTGCAGCTAGTCATTGCAGGTAGCATACATATCTACGCTAGGAGCCACTCCGTATCTCTCCAACTTGCTCTCTTGAATTGTTAGCATCACATACCTTCCCTGGTTTGTTGACTTCTCCTGTCACTGTATCTAATAACTAACTAGAAGGTTCAATGGAATTCAGATGCTATCCGCCGGTTCTCTCCCTTAGCACAATTACCCATCGTTCTTCTTATCTTCATTACGTTTACTGCAGAGGTTCATTGTAGGCTCCACACATCTTTGAGCTTATCCGGAGCTACTAGGAGACATTCCTCGTTTCTCCATCTTGTAATCTCCTAGATGGTCTGTTTCACTTACCTTCCCTGGCTTGTTGTTGTGTTCTGTGACACTGTAGCAATCCACTTGGAACCAAATAGCCTAATGGACTGGCTACATCAGGCCACCGAAATTTTCTCGCAGCGCCATGTTCTGTCGATCCTCTTAAACCTAAGCACTTCTGCTTAGCAGCAACTAATAATCGTAGGCTCCACGCATTGCTGGAGCTTGCTAAGAGCTACTCTCTTCTATCTCGAACATACTTTGTGACTGTCTGCGTCACATACATCCGCCTTTTGCTGATTTATTATGGGTAATTGTGGGCATACACTAGCAATTAAAAGGCTTCATGCAAATTCCATTGCTGATCACTGATACTCACACTTACAGCGACCCTAACTGTTCCTCGTATAATTTCTGGCCCCCGTATTTAGCAGCAGTCCTTCTTCATAAGCTACTATCATCTTTGCGCGTATACTGAGCTGCCAAGGTCCACACTTTACCCCTCCAAGCTTTAATCCCTGGGACTGCGTGCATCAAATACACTTGCTGTCTGTTGCCCTAATCTGGTGTCCACTAGCAATTATAAGGCCACACCTAAATGCCATTGCTCATCCGCGACACCTAATTGACCGTAGTACAGCTCTCTCACAGGCTTCTCCCGGCTCAAGCCTCCTTAATTGTACTCCATTAGCACCACCGCATGATTTCATTTGCTGCACGTCGATGCGTCGTAGTCTATTATGCTCTAACTATCTAACAACCTCTTTGTATGCTTGCGCTTTACTTGTCCGCTGTCATTCTATCACGAAACCTCTCTTAGCTTTCTTCTGTCGTGCAAGCATATCCAGGTATTCAGCGTAAGCCGCTCTTCTGCCTCACAACTCTAGACCTTTATCTACCCATTACTTGCCGTATTGTCTTAGGCATATTTTTTACCTGCAATACTCCAAGTCTCGGGCTAGCAGTCCATGGCTCTATCCAGCTTGGCACTATTACCATAGCACTCTGGCTGCTGCGGTTAGGCCTCAGGTTCTGATATCCTCAGCAACCTTAATGTACGCATGTATTCTTGCTATTCGCTGTCCTTCCGTCAATTAGCCCCTCTTAGCTTTTTAATTCGGCACTCCCTCATCTGGTCAGTACAGAGACGCCCTTAGCTTCTCATTTACAGGTGTTCATTCCTCAATTATTCGCTGCTATTTTTGCGAAACTCACCCATGTATGAGTCCAAAAGACTCACTGGCTTTCCCTGGGGCAGCTTATTCTACTCTCCCTAGCGAATCTTCCCACGCAACAGTTGCATCATAGCAAACTGATCCTGTGTTTCCTTTGCTTAACGGCGCAACGCTCTGCATCCAAGGTATCTGGTAGCAACCCACCTATAGGGCTTTGCTTCCGATGAATATTCAAAAGACACTTTTAGCATAATCATTGTTACACATTGTACATCATATGGTTCCTCTAGATGTTAGACCATAGAACATAAATAATGCTTGTTCTCACGTCTGTTCTTTGCGGCCGTGTTTGTCTCTCACCTTCCCTTCCTCCGAGGTCTGGAACTTCTTGGGGATCTGGGATCGGACCGTGAAAGAGCTTGTGCCTGGGGCAGGACATAGAAACCCCCAAGGACCTACATAGAACACGGCTGTACAACAAGTGGATAAAAATGCACTCACTACCATGACCGTCGTCCATTAATGGTAGCTGGACATGACGCCTTCATACTCCTGCGAAGTATACATAATCCTGTAAATGCTAGAAGCAAGAATCGGAAGTTATGCTCACCTGGACACGAAGATGACGAAGGTCTAACCCTCCATAGGCCTCAGCCGCTATGGCCGCCCCGACCAAAAATAACCTGTTTAGCTAACAGAGGAAAATAGAAGGCAATTGACGGCGGTTAACCGAGGGTTAAATTAGTCGACAAGCTGCTCTGCCAGTATTACATTAGTGTACAAACGGATTTCTGACAGTGTTTTAGGAAGTGGTGGGTTTTCGCCTGGCAAGCGTTCTCCCTATAAAAAGCCACAAACGTCCGCTTAACAACACTGCGACGTGGCGGATGTGACTGGCCACTGAATAAAGTCACTGCCCACAACTACATACTGGCAAGCCGACCAGCATCCTAATGTAATATTTTCCTGACAAGTTTTCTCTACAAACGGAATGCCCAGCCTGTTTACACTACGCACACTAGAACCCAACTTGTCGTCATGTTTTGACGAATTTATACCTCAAGATTAATTTTACTATTTCCAAAGCTTGGACAACTTTCGGCTTACTGCCGATTACATACATAGCAACGTGTTTGTTGCGAAACATAAATTGCTTGTAAACGTTGATCATGCCTGGTCTGGTGTGTTTCGGAAATTCGAGAATATACCATTTATTTATTTATTTATTTATTTTGACACCGTAGCCTCCCACCTTTGAATAATTCATTTGATTGTTTGCAGCGCGGATGAGACGCCCTATTCCATGGTTATTGCTCCTTTGCTTTGCTTGTTCTACTACCCAAGCCTCGCTTCTACTACGACTCGTCTTAAATTACTATAACCCTCATCCACTTAACTGACAAATCAACGTTCCAGCTTCTGTAAATCTCACCAGCAACCGCAACTTCTGCTGCGTAGAAAAGCCGGCCTTTGCCTTTACCACCCTTTGCGTCCATTTGGCTTCCTGTTGACGCGATAGAATGTACATTTGAGTGGTTTACCTAATCTATTTACTAACCGCGGCGCAACCTTAATCCACTTGCTTCATCCTAGCATTGCTTGGTATACAACCTAAGCCTTGCTTCTGCTACGGCCTATCTTTCGTTATTTAACCGTCCTCCACTTAACTGATCGCTCAGCAGTCTATGTGCCTTTATTTCCTCAATAAAGAGCAGCTTTTATGTAGGTCATCCAGCTCTTATCCTCTTCGCTGTACTTCCATTCGGTTTTCTTAACCACCGTAGCAGCCCTCCTTAGATTGGTTTATCTTATTCACTGATACGCCTCCCATGCTACAATCGTTTATTCCTAGTAGTGTTTGTTCGACACCCCGAGCATTGATTCAGCTACTGCCCCTCTTCCTTCCCTCTAACCCTCCTCCAACTAACTGAATGTTCGGCAATCCATGTTGCCTTTTCCTCTCATTAAGCAGCAATCGACTACGTAGTTAATCCGGCTCTCCTTTATTATTCTCCCCTACCATTTGGCTTACTTTTGACACCGTAACACTCCACTTTTCGATTGATTCACCTAATCTATTAAATCGCGGACGCGTCCTAGCATGTCACAAATTCTGGTTTGCTAGTGTTATTTGTACTATCATCCAGCCATCGCTCAAGCTGCGGCTTTTCTTCTTGCACTTGAAGCTTTTTCCACTTAACTGGCTCCTTGCCAGTCAGGCATTCTTTATCTCGCAAGTAAGAGCGGTTGCTGCTACGTAGTTAATCTGGCTCTTACAATTAAATTTCTCTGAATCATTTTGGCTTGCTTTCGCCACCCATAATTCCACCCGCGATTTACTCACGTAGTCCATTAAAGCGCCTTTGCGTCATCCTATCCCAAATTTGTTGGATCATAGTATAGTTAGTACTAGAAAGCATTGCTCGATTTAGCTACCTCCCTCATCCCGTCACTATAACGCTGCTCATCTTACCTGGCTACTCAGCCGTTCATGTCCCAATAATCTTTTAATATATAGCGGCTTCTGCTACTCCGTTAATCCGGCTCTTGGCCCCACTAGCCTCTGCTTTCTTTAGGCTTCCTTTAGCATAGCAGCGTTCCACCTTCGAAAGGATCACTTAAGCTATTGAAACCTTGATGCGCCACCCGCTTCCACATTTTTTGGTTTTCAGTATTGCTTGTTCTACAACCCAAACCCTTGCTATACATAAATAATTAGATAAATGAATGTTTTATTCTCGGTAAAACGTGTCAATCCTGTGAAGGCGCAATCAAATATGTATACAAGCATAGCTGCTTTGGAATAGTAAAACCTTTCGTTAGAATGAAAGGCATCACGGAAATGTTTTAGTTCATACGGGTGGGCACTTTGTCAGATAATAGTCTGATGGCGCTTGGGCGCATAAATATCCGTCATAACGGTTGGGTCGATAAAAATATTCGGCGTGAATTAGTCATATAGCAATTCATGAGCATAACAGCCAAAGCAAGATTTCGGTGCAATCGGTGTCCAATAAAACTCGGTAGGTTCGGTGCTCCACCAAAGCAGTATCCATCGTAAAATCGGCTGCGTATGTTGGCTATAGAAGTCTACTGACTGAGTCAACGTTCAGCTTTGCGTTCATTCCGTGGAGAGTCACATCCGCCACGTTGCAGTGTTGTTAAGCGGACATTCGTGGCTTTTTATAGGAAGGACGCTTGCCAGGCGGACATCCACCACGTCCTGGAACACTGCCGTAGGTTCTCTTGCACAGTAGTGAAAGCCGGCGATACATTGTACACACACATGCTGCACTCTGTTATCCGCGGTCTGTTGACGACCAAATTTCTTCGTTGAATGACCCACTAAATAAGTAAATAAATAAATTTTTATTCTCGACAATGCGAGGTACACCTTTACAGGCATGAGCATATTTAGCTAACATAGTGTGATAAAATCGTACAAAAGGACGTGTTTGGCATAACAGTGTATGTAAGTATATCGGTGTATATACGTATGTAATTTTTTTCGGTTTTCGGTTCTGTCCTAATGTCTTTCTTTCTCATATAAATGTCTAGTGGGCCATGAGCTAGACCCTTTGTAGCCACTACAGAAGCGACGACGGGTCCTACAGAGAATTACGGCGAGCCGACGCAGCGTTTGTAGGCAAGCTGAATTTAATTTAATAACCGCGGGCTTGCATGCTAAGTCTCTGTACTTCAGGTGGTGGGTTTACAGATTTTACCTTAATGCTTTTCTTTCTCATATAAATATCTCCCTGTACTCTATTCCTTTAACTTGCACACCTTGCGTAAGCCAATTGTATTCGATTTCCATAACATTTTTGTGTTCGTGGCATTCCGTGAACTATACTTCCTGACCTCGTCCACTTATTTAGGATTTGTTTGTAAAAAACTTATTACATATGCCATTTAATTAAGGTGTATATCCCCGTATCCTTATGCATTAATCGAGTTTTTCTATTTTCTTTCTCTCTCTCAAATATTTGGCTGTAGTTTGATAGAACCGGTGTGGATGCGCTTGATGCGCATGTTAACAAGGTGTCTACCTGTCTATTACCACTACCTCGCCCATGCTGGCTCCAGGAGACAGTTGGTCGTTGCTGGAGGGGACAGGGTGCACGGTCCTTGTGACCGGGTTAGGATCAAAGAGTGGTTCCATGCACTCCGTGTGGAGCGGACTAAGGTCCAGCCACCGCCTTGTGTGCGCATGATTCCCAAATACAGTGTGCTTATGTTTGCCTGTGAAGGAATGTGGGCCGGCTCCGTTGATGAAACTTGGTTCACATCCGCATGCCTCCCGGTCTTATTCCTTCGGGTTTACACTGGATATGGGGTGTGTGTGGTTGGAGCTGTGGGTGGTGCAGCGCAAGCCATCCATGGTCCCTCTGTAGGTGCGGTCGTCCTGTGGCTGGCTAGAGTGACAGGCAAATCCGAAACCAGATGCCGCCAACCAATTGTATATAAATGTACCTTGTGTTCTTGAAAGCGCCGCAGAATGTTTGACGGTTTGTTATCATCAGGAATGTGAGAATAAGCGATTGAGTTTCGTGTGTTGGATAGCATTTTCTTAATATCCACGGGCCAGTGACTTTACTTTGTGGCGAGTCACATCCGCCAAGTCGCAGTGCTGTTAAGCAGACCTTTGGGGCTTTTTATAGGGAGGATGCTTGCCAGGCGAACACGCACCACATCCTGCAACACTGCCGCCGGACTATTTGCTGGAACGGGTTAAACCCGAACCACCCAGCTGGCAGCACGAGGAGGTTGTTCGACTAGCCAGCCACTGGTAATGATGCTGCATTAGTCATTGAAACTTGTCAAATACGCACAAGGACATAGCGTTGAAGGATGAGTAGAGCAGGTGAGGAAAATATTGCTAATAGTGGCTGGCTTCTTTTCCTGGTATATACTTATCAGTTTGCGCATACCGTGTCCAGCTACCTACGCTAAACTTGTCATGACGATGTTGAGTGCAGTTGCTCCTGGTGCCTCATTACCTCCATAACAGGCAAAAATGCCAGTTCTTTGTCCAATGCGGGATCGTTACGAATTTCTTAATCCGCAAAATAGTATCACGATTCCTCCAATTGTGAGTAATAATTGATGCAATTGTCTCTATGGTCAAATAAAAACTCCGTGGATGGCCATCGGAAAAGCCACTCATTCGAGTGGCATTAAGGAGCAGCAAAGCTGTCCATGAAACGGATCGGAAAAGCGTCTGTTGAATGGAGAAACAGAATGTTCCTTCGGCAACGTACAGCATAGAAACGAACTTTTTGAACGCCGGTGCAAATAAGCAAAGCTAGCCGTGGTAGTAAATGTAATCACGATATAACTATTTCGCTTCCGTTAGGGAACAAGGGATCAATACAAAAATATTATTCCAGGTGAGTACATTGTGATATAGTGAGTAGGATGCAAGCTAAACCCCTAAGTTTAGACCTCGTAAAATTGGCGTCTCCAGAATGGCGAAGAGAGCGCCAGTTAAAACGATGAGTGGCTACTTTATATCCGGAGAAAGGACAAAGTGTTTAAGCCAACTGGCTATTACGTATAAGTAAGACAGTCCCAGTTGGTAAACCTTCTTGTTTTGGCTGACGCAACTGTGGAAATCTCGGGAACAGCCTGCAACGAAGAAGTGGCAGTCAAAAGGACAAAGAGAAATGAATCATGAAGCACTATCGAAAGAATGATGACATCTAACGGTGCCTAGGATACTCTAAAACCTATGTACTTTTGCTTATTGTACATGGTTTGCAAGCGCGTTCTTTTCGTCACGTCACAGGTGTTGCTGAGACCATAACCATTACGTAAGAAAAGTTTCTGCACGCGTAGCGTCAGAAGACCGAGATAACGGCTTGTTTATAAAGTTGAGCGAATTACCCGACCGTTGGAGAGCAACCTCATTAAATAGATGATGAGAAGAGCAGTCCGAATGCAAGAGGCAGGTTAGGTAAAACAAAGGCCAACTAGACTGAGAACGAAAGCTGGAGCAACCAGTAAGTAAAACAACCTTCCAAGAGGAGAAGGAAACTCAGCAAATCGGCTTGGAACGGATGAACGAAGACAGCAGTGCGAATAGTTAGTGAGAGTAAGTGCGCTGAAGCGCCCATAAATCCATAGTCTGAAAGCCGTCAAAAGCTAGAGAAAACGCCTGTCTTATTCCAATTTAACGCTCCTTCACTTAACTAAGATCTCTGCAGTCCAGATTCCACTAACCTCAAAACAACGAGCGGATCTGCTACGTGGTTAATCCGCCTCTTACCCTCACAGTTCTGTGAATCCATTTGACTTGTTGTTGCCACCGTAGCACTCTACCCTCGAGTAACTCACCCATTCTACCAAGGCGCCGACGTGCCATCCTTTTCCACATTTGTTGGATCCTAGTATTGTTTGTTCTACAAACACCCCACGCTTCAGCCACGTCCCTTCTCCCTCCACTACATTGCATCTTTGGTTTACTGTGTGCACGGCAGTCCACGTTACCTAAACCTCGCAATAAAGAGCGGCTTCAACTAGGCTGTTAATCCGGATTTTATGCTCATCACCCTCTGTGTCCATTAGGCTTTCGTTTGACACTGTAGCATCCCACGTTTGAGTGGTTCAGCTAAGCAACTAATGCACCGATGTGCCATTTCCTTCCACAGTTGCTGTTCCCTGGGATGATGTCCTGCTGTTTATCTACCATTTGACCACCACACGTCTTTGAACCGCCTTCTTATTTCCTCCCACACATTGGTCCCAACACCTTAACCTAATACCTCGTGAACTGCTTACTGAGACTTGCTATTAATTTGTATGTACGTTACGATAATTGTGTCATTGGGCCAGACTTTTTGTTGCATGATAAAACCTTTTCATCGAAATATCTGTTGCACATCCTAAATCAGTTTGTCTGAAGTCTAAGTGTCTTAAGGTAGGATATTCATACGGTTTGGATCCATGACTGTCTTTTACGGTCTTCACTCCGCCTGTTTCTCCGTTTCCCTTTACCAGATGTCGGGAACTTTACTAAGATCCGTGAATAGACTGAGGAAGTGTCTTCGTCTGCAGTGGGACGAAATAAGCAACAAGGACTTACCTGTATGATGGTCTTATTTCAAAACCAACCAACAGCACCAAACTCCACAACTACCGTTATCCGATGCTGATAGCTGGACTCGAATTCCGCACACGCCAGCAAGAATACAGATTCGGAGAAAGTGGTCCTGATATAATCTAAACCTTTTACCTACCCGCACAATTAATTGTCCCACTCGACCATCCACAACGTCATTGGCGGGCCCTGACTCAGCTATATCATCAACCAACCAAGGAGTTATTCGACTGCGAATAGCTGAGTTAACAAGTGGTTAGAAGAGGCGCTGCCAGACGTACACGACCGTTCAGACCAATTGACGACCGCTTTTCGGGAGCTGGTAGGTTTTCGCTGGCAAGCCTTCTTCCTATAAACAGGCAAAACAATCCGTTTATCAACACTGCGACTTGGCCGCTCTGACTCGCTACTGAGCAGAGTCATTGCCCGCAATTACACTCTGGCGCTACGACCAGAGCATTTTCACTATGTTACTGACACGTACAAAAAGGATACTCGCAGTCATCACCTACTGCCATCAATTCATCTACTGTGCTTTTCGTGTTAAGTCTACCCACATATGAATTCAGTATAGCGTCAATATTTCGAAGTTTGCGTCTCGCGATTACGTCTTCTGTTCCCGCAACTTGCACAACCTTGGCCACAGCCAATTGCTTGCATTATGAAGTATATGTGGCGCAACACATTTGCTTACAAATTTTTACTTTCCGATTCAGATGGACTGGAAAGATAGGAAAATCCCTTGCCTGTTCCTTCTTGAGCAAATCGTTGCGCCAGGAAATGATAAGGTGTTAGTTCTTGATAGATCTAAAACGAAACACCAGAAACACACCCTGATCAACCAACTACTGCCCACGTTCTCTGCACTAGCAGTCCGCGCTGTGTAGGTTACGTGAAGTAAGAAAGAAGTAGAAAGTAAATGGAAGATAAAGAGGAATGAAAGTCATTAAAATGAAGGATAACATCAGAGAGTGAAGTGAATGACAGAATAAGAACTAAAAGTTTGAAGATGGATATGGCCAGGAGAAGGGAAAGGTTTCGTGTTGCCACCCAAGAGCGTCTAACTGACGTTCGAAATCCTTAACGATAGGTTCGCTGACTACATTTTCTGGAAGCTAGTTCCAGCGCTCGATAACTCTATGCGATAACCGTGTTTCCGCCTTGATCCGGTCAGAACGCAGCTTGTGTAGCTTCATGGGATGATCGCAAAGACAAGGCATCTTACAAGTGCTAAGGTCAGAATTCTGAAAGCAAACGTTATTTAGCCAATTCTGCTTAGTTCCCGACTTGCTTCGGTTTCCTCACTGACACGTTGGCAACAATAGTAGAGCGGCATCCTGAAAACCAGATCCTCCGCTTCAACCGCTTTTGCTATTAAACCAAATGCATTTCCAGGCTCCATTTCACTTGCACGAAAACTACCCAGCGACGGAGAGGCCCCTGGCACACTGGTTGACTGGACATCCAGAAAGGTTTGACTGCCACTTGACTTCACCTCTACCGACCCTGCGTTATTTATCTTTTACCTAGCTACGAAGCCTACCGTGCTTCATGCGCAATGGTGGCGGAACAACCAGCACCCACATGGTTACCTAAATCCTACTATTAATTTAACTTAGCACGCTTTGCTTAGGGTGCTAGTCCAGCTCTTGCCAATAAAACAACCAAGTCAATAGTTGGTACGACATTGCAGTACTAGTTAACATTGCCACCTGGAAGAACACCGCTGGCACTTTCTTTAGGACTTAACTTTGGAGAGCATTAGCTCGAAATTAATCAAACAGCTACACAAATGTGTGCACCAACACATGAGACATATTAATCCCTCACTTGCGAGCAAGCTCAACCCCCAGAATTAGAGTTGACAATGCTCCATCAACACAAACCCAAATGGATTTCACACCACAAAGCATTTTGCTAAACTTTGCTAACTTTTCCGATACTCATTTCTTTATTATTGGTGACAGGCTCCTCTAGTTCACATTGGTTTCGGAGACAGCCTTAAAATTATAGAAAATCGGCTCTAAGAGATAAAGTGCGATATTTCTCTAAGAGATGTGTGCATTATTCATGCCAAAACTTGTCAACTGATCCTAATGGGCTCCCGTAATATTCAGGTAGACCTAGAACATGCCGCCTTGATATAAACTTTGCAACCACTTTGAGGCTTAAAGAATACTAAACTCCATATTCCAAGTGGTTTATGTGGCGTAGTATCCACTGAAAATGGCACACTGTGATCGTTTGACCGTGGGTTGATAGAAATTGTTATGAAGTTACTTGCATATATAACCTTCCTTACTGGCTTTCTAATGTTTTCACGCAACTGTATCGCTTATTTGCCTATATTTATCATGTAGGCCTGAAACGTTTGCTATTCGGGCACCAAGGTCGTACCTTGTTGTTGCGGGGTATTACTGGTTATAAAGAGCATTTCTGGATAGCTATGCCTGTTTACAACTTACACCGCCTCGCCACTTTTACCGTTTCTTTTGTCTGATATCTGCTTGCCAAGCAAAACCCATTTGGCGAAAAAATAATAACGTCATTCGTAGACAGCCCTTCAATTTCAAATAAGGCGCGAACTAATGCACGTATTGCATTGCGACGGCGGAGCAGTTGTGTGTT
>CALYDF020006547.1:0-13297 GCA_944474145.2 Dicrocoelium dendriticum
GTAGACCATCTGTCAGGATCTAGCCACCACCAGCCTCAGCGCACCATAGGCTCTCCCGCCACATACATACATACATACATACATACATACATACATACATACATACATGGTTGGCGGCATCCGGTTTCGGATTTGCCTGTCACTGTGGCAAGCCACAGGACGCCTGCGCCTACAGAGGGACCATGGGTGGCTTGCGCTGCACCACCCACAGCTCCAACCACACACCCCATATCCAGTGTAAACCCGAAGGAATAAGACCGGGAGGCATGTGGATGGGAACCACGTTTCATCAACGGAGCCGGCCCACACTCCTTCACAGGCAAACACAAGCACACTGTATTTGGGGAATCAAGCGCACACAAGGCGGTGGCTGGACCGTAGTCCGTTCCACAAAGAGTGCATGGAACCACTCTTTGAGCCTAGCACGGCCACAAGGACCGTGCACCCCGTCCCCCCCAGCAACGACCAACTGTCTCCTGGAGCCAGTATGGACGAGGTAGTGGGTAATAGACAGGTAGGCACCTTGTCAACATGCACATCAAGCGCAGCCACACCGGGGATAGCACGCAACAGCCAATCACTTGAAACGACAAAATGAAATAACATAAATCCAATAATGCATACAGATACGGTGGCATAACTCTTCGCTAAGTTAGCATATGAAGTAAGTTGGTTAGCAATGAATCCGTGATAAGGAAAACAATGTCCACAAGTTACTCAAAAATGCTACAAACGCCACAAAATTACCGATGATAAGCGCAATTAGCGTAAGCGACGTGGCCAGCTAATAGAAGACTATTCAGATAGGCAAAACTAACCAAATAAACTGGAATGAAATTTATGCAGCTTAAAGAGACCTAGTTTAAGTGTACGTTGGTTTAGCCCACATACATACATACATACATACATACATACATACATTGCATACATACAATTGCATTAATACAAACTAAACGAGGAATGTGCAAAATTATAATAGAATTTTTACATAAGCAGATCCATAAAAGTAGGTATGTAAAGGAGTTTTTGATAATCTGACCCGGAGCTAGGAGCGGCTGCACTCAGGTGCTGACGTACAACCGGTACGCTGATTTACTAACTGTCCAATGGCGCAAAAGGCTTCACCTGCAGGTTTGAGATGGGATAAGGATGCCACATGTGTGCCTACAATCGCAGATCACACTGAGCCGTTCGGCTGTGAGAAGTGAACGCTAGCCAGACATCACAGCCGCAATGAATGCATCAGGCCTCGACCACATGGCAAGAGCTAGGGGACGCACGCCGATCAGCTGTGAGAACTCGACGTGCGCTGGACACCACGTAGTCATCGGCATCACGTTTGGCCAGCTGCAGACATTGATAACGAGCATTGAACAGAGAGGACTGCTCGCCAAAAATCTGTGACAACGTTCGGACCGTCTCGTCAAAGGTAAGGTCGCGTGGATTCCTCGGTAAGATGAAGTTGGTGTAGCGCTGACGTTCGAGCGTACCAAGTTTGCGAAGAAGCAGCTGGACCTTCCACGCGTCGTCCTGGCAAGCCAAGTCAACGTTTAACAGGTCCTCGTACCGCTGGTACTAAGATTCGAATGTTACCCCGGTCTTGGCATCGTACAGAAAGTCGCTGAAGCCGCTAACCACATGGTCCATTGACTGAGAATTGGCGCTCGGACCTGCATGAAGGGAAGAACTGGAGAGCTTTCGGTTAAAACGGACATCAACTTAAGTTGTTGCTGCAGCATCAGTTTTAGATCGATGTATTCGTCAGTCATGGTTCGTCAACTCTGCCGCCGCTGTTATAATTGAGGGAACGCCGCCTCTTGATATGATTGCGTAATTGCCTGATAAGAGTGTCGCTGGCACGGTTGGAGCACGACTACGATGACGGCTTGTTACGCTGACCACTCGAACGGAATTATGCTGTCCTGATGACGCTACCTTAGCCGGTGAGGCGGATAATTGAGCGAGCTTGTGAACAATCCAAACCACACGTGTTCGGATAGACGCTGAGCCCTCCGAACGGACGCAGACGAGAGTGGGGTTTACGATAGACGCGCGCTAATGACTTAGGCGCGAAGGCTGGCCAGCTAACGACTCACACGCAATCACGTGACCCGACCGACTCCCAACTGCGGCGAAGAGAAAGAAAAGGCAAATGGTCCTTTGTAGGCGCTTTTACGACCGACAAAGGGCGATTACAGCCGATGCTATGGGTTGTTAAGTAAGGAAAAATTTCTACCATGACGAGGTGGTAGTTGGTAAAAGACCATTGTCAGAAGGCGCACAACTGGGCCGCGTCTCGGAGTGGCTGAACGTTGCTGCGTTGTGGGGAAGAATTGGATCTGGCTTTCCACAGCCATTCTGCTGGGGTTTCTGGCGCGTTTCGGCGGGAATATTTGACGTGCCCGCAACACATTTTCTGAACACGAACTACCCCATTGCGAACTCGGTGAGGTCTGGAATTGAACGGTGAGTAGCACATTGCCATTCGTTGTGGACAATTGCGACGTTTTTCACATCCGCCATGGACATGCGTACGTATACATGATTGGGGCACACGTTATGTAGACAATCTAGGGGGAACGTGACCTCGGTGTGATAAGGTCGTTTGTTGTTGTAGGATACTATCGAGCTTGGGCTCATTCATCTTCTCGCTGATATTCGATGCCTACTTGCGTTCCCATGTCGAATGCGCTATTCAGGCTTTGCAAACGTGGTTAAAGAATTTTCACGCTGTGCTCAAGGTAGATAGAAGTGTAAAATACCTCAACTGCTGTGCCGTAATACATATAAAAGAAAATAAATGCGACAGTTGCATGCCAACTGAGCTAACAGCGAAGGATAGGCATCGTTCCGGAACGCTGTCAGCCGTCTACTAGGCGGGTTCTTTTGAATTCTAACTCTCAGTAATGCACGTAAATCTGTGCAGACGGGTGGGTAATCCGATAGTTATTTGCTAGCAACATTAATCAAAACAGTGTTTATGCTTTCGGCCTTGTACCACCTCACTCTCACAAACCTCCTTCTTCATTTTATTACTTTGGCGGTCCAACCGTACCCACATTATCTGTCCTCTTATGTCGTATTCCAATTTGTACTCCCTTCCATTATAAACCTACGCGACACATTCACTTGTGCTTTTGCACTCGTCATAAACTATTATTCTGTGCTTCTATTCAAGAGGACTTACCAAAGTTGATGCAAACGAAGCCATGAAGAAGAATATTACATATACCTCAGACGTATCCGAACGAATTTGGATGCTACTAACACAGAAAGGAGGAAAGTAAATCCTAAATTGGGTACCGTTAAAGTGCATCTGAATGTGACTAGACACCAATAGCAATGATCAGAGAAGAATTAGGTTCCTGATAGAAGTGATCTCGCGGCCTGCGTACCTAGCATCCAGACACTGGGTGGAAAGAACGTTCAAAATATATGAACAATCAACAGAGCAGTAGAAAACACGCGCTGAAAACCGTCATTATCCATGGCGTCCCCGAGTCTCAAACTTTACCTCCTGAAGAAGTTCAGGCACATGACCTGGAGCAATGGTGATACATTTGTGAGGCGTTGTCTTTAGAAAATGTCATTGCTACCTCCTTGACCAGGATTCCCGTGTCACCAAATTACAAAGGGTGTGGTTCCAGGTTGCTAAAGTTCGTCTTACCGTCTGAGCTAATTTTACAGGCAGTTCTAGAGAACTGGGGTAAATTCCGGAATATGCTACCAACAGAAATTTCAAGTAAAGCAGCAGGTTTACGAACAGAGGCTACTGGTTACTCCATGGAGAGAACCAACTCAGTGGAAACAACCGTTGTTGCAGAGTCCACCACAGAGACTGATTTGACTGTCGTCATAGCATCCGACGAAGCACTGCAGAAGGAGATTGACCATCAGGATCATCATGAACTTGATCACACGGTGCAAAGAGTTATCCCAAGTCATTCTCGCGAGCCTAAGACAATTCCAAAAAACTAGTAGCAGCCGACCTCAAGAGGGTCGGCCAAGTCCCAAACCTGTTGTCTATATCCACAAATAACCTTCTAACCTATGAATCACTCTCCTGTTTTTATACCAACGCACTAGGTCTTTTAAGTAAGCCGACGGAGCTTCGACTACGTCAGACCTCGATGTCAAGCGACCTCAATATGATAACCGAGACCTGGTTGAGTAAAGCGATCACTGATGCAGAAATCGCACTACCTGGGAGGTCTATTCTACGCAACGATTGACCAAGTAGAGAAGGTGGAGTAGTACCATATTATCGCAGCGAACTACACATTGATCTCATCGATGACCCAGAGGTTCAGATTGTCGATGCGCTTTGGTGTCGTCTTCAACTTAGCCGTGGGGACGCATGTTTGTTGGGTGTAGTGTATCGCCTTCCGTCAGCTACCTTGGAAATGGACAACCGCCTAGCCTCCAAAATGTAGGTCATTCTCTCGCAGTCTTACAGCCACATTCTCCTGGTTGGCGACTTCAATATTCATACCATAGAAACTCCAGCCTGTATCAACCAACACTTCAAAATGGAAGTACAGGAGATAATCAGTGTACTACCACTCTACAATCACATCATACCTCCCACAAGATTCAGAACGGGAAACAAACCGGGTGTCCTGAATCTTGTATTCACCAATGAAGAGCTTATGATCGAAACGGTATCGATAGAGAGTCCTTTAGGCCGTACCGACCATGCAACCCTCATGTTCAAATGCATCTGTTATGCAGAGTATTCCTCAGCAAACACCGAGGAATGTCAGCTCATTACGGCTTACGGCGCTCTACTCAAAGTTGTAAATGCTACAAACTGGGCATTTCTAGCAGAATGATCCCCCGATGACGCCTGGTCTGAATTTGCTCACCAATTCAACACGCTAGTAACTAGTGCTTGTAGGAAAAGTCCTTCGCGAACGAAGACAGTAAAATCATTCATACACAGCAGGACACGCAAGTGTATCGTCACGAGGAATTTACTCTGACGAGGATACAGGGAGTTATCGAGTGCCGAAACATGGGAAGCCTACACTATCCAAAGGAATCACTGCGTACGCGAAGATAAAATACAGCACCAACAGAATCTAGCTGAGAAATTCCTTTCAAACCCCAAGCTCCTGTACAGACACGTTAACAAGCTCCGCAAAGTACAGCGAGGAATTCCTGCTTTACACACAGTGTGTGGACTCGCACAAAACGCAGCCGAGGCGGCCAACGCCCTATGTCAACAATCCACCCCGAACTTCCAGAGTACGACATCGCCGCATACACTGTTCCCAATCGTTGTACACCACCACGACTTAGCCACACCACGTTCACGACTGCGGATGTTATGAAAAGTCTAATTGCCCTGCTCGAGCATACCTCTCCCGGTGTTGATAATATTCGTCAAAAATCGTTGAAAATGGCTACAGTAAACCTGGCGGACCCCCTCTGCAAGTTCTTCCAACGATGCCTCGATGAGATGCGCGTGCCAACAATGTGGAAGCAAGGCATCGTCACTCCCATCCATAAGGGGGAAGTCGTACAGATCCGGCCAACTATCGCCCGATAACACTACTTCCGGTGCTCTCCAAAGTCATGGAAGCGATTGTTGCCGAAGCGCTGATGAACTTCTTGGAAGAACGCAAAATCAAAGCACAAGAACAACATGGGTTTCGCAAGAACCGATCTTGCACTTCAAACTTGCTGCTTGCCAGATCCAATTGCTCTGAGACCGTTGACAGCGGCGTAGGTGTTGATGCAGTATATCTGGACTTCTCAAAGGCTTTCGACCGTCTGAACCACTGTATCGTCCTTCACAAACTGCAGTGTTGTGGAATTGGTGACCCAATCCTCGGTTGGATAGCTAACTTCTTGCTTCAACGACATCTGAATGTAAGAGTTCGGGGCGTCATCTCTGACCCAATGGACGTTAAGTGCGGAGTGCCCCTGCGCTCAGTACTTGGTCCACGATTATTCCTGCTTTACATAAACGATCTCGCGACAGTAATCAACTCCAACTCCTTACTCTTCGCTGATGATCTCAAGATATGGCGAGCCATTAGAACAACCAGCGACAATGCAGCATTTCAGGATGATCTGGACAGGGTCTACGAATGGTCGACTCAGAACCTGCTTCATTTCAACGCCACAAAGTGCAAGGTGTTGAGCATACGCCATAAAGCCACTTGCGAATACAGACTGGGGGATCAAATATTGCAGCGCACTGAGGAATGCGATCTAGGAGTGGTAGTGCAGAAAAAATCTGTGCTGTTCCCGTCAGGCCGAGAAAGCCTCCAAAAAAGCTAACCAAAACCTTGGTCTTTTGCGGAGGGCATTCGGGCGCTTCGATCCTTTCATCTTTTCTCAGATCCTCAACGCCTATATTTGGCCTCATTCTGAGTACACTATACATGCCTGGCAGCTATGGCAAAAGCAAGACCTTACCGCTCTTGGAGTGCCACAACGAAGGGCGACCAAGGACGTAAAGGGCCTGTTTCATCTCCCTTACCGATTGAGGCTGAAAAACCCTCGGGGTCTACAGTGAACACTATCGATGCCTGCGTAGCGACTTGATAATGACTTATATGATCCTGAGGAATCCAAACCATTCTTGTCGTCACCTACTAAAGCTGAATAGCAATACAACACTCAGAGGACACCAGCTAAAGCTGGCCACACAATACAGCCGGTTGGAATGCCGCCGGAATTTCCTTTCCCTTCGTGTATGCGAATACTGGAACGCTCTTCCCACATGCGTTGTTTTTCCCCCATGCTAACGGTATTCAAAAGACGTCTGGATGATTCGCTTATCCACCTACATTACGCTATATAATCAGAGACGTCCACGTCAAACAAACGCGAAAATAACGGTGCTCATTCTCAGCTTTTGTGCTTCAATATTTACACCCTGCCGTTGTGGACTATAGTTTCGGATATATTACAACTGCATTCATCTGTTTACCTCAGTCCAAGAAAGCGACGCAGGAGTAAGCGTTGGTCGTTTCTCTGATTCTTAAGATATGCCTTACCCATATTACTTCTCATATTACTCTACAGTAAAAATTCAGTACACGTTCTATAACGTTTCTATGAATAAGGGGCACTTGAAATCACTAGACGCTTAAATTGACGATTTACACTTATGTTTACTTTCACTTCAACCATCCTACGGGACTTGTAAAACAATCGCTTTTTTACCTGTAATAAATCATTATTCATTGTTCAATGGGCTTTTACTGAAGGTGGAATGTTGCTTTAGGTTGTAATAGTCATAGACTCCCTGGCTGGTTGCCTAGCCACTGCCATTATTGTGCGACCTCGGAACGTCCGCATTCACCAACAATGAATTCGAGGACACAAATCCAACTTGATTATGTCCGTAATAGTGGCAAGCACCCGCGCCCCCTTGATGGAAGTCTGATCAATATCTGCTTGAACTGCACCCACTAGGTCCACGCTTCTTAAATTGCTTTGACTGTGGACCCCTGTTTATTGGAAGCTCGCAGGCGGACTCCCTGACATATTATTTACTGCTGATTTAGATAATAATAAAAAAGTATGGGCCAATACGTTCTGAAATATTTGTTACAGGACGCTGAATTAACTCGGATCTTCATCAACCCTAGCACCAAATGGAAGATGGTGAAGTTAGGTAGAAAATGCTTTCAACAGAATCACGTCAACTTCGTGAAAGCCCGTAAACCGTCTGTAGCTATAACGCGGGCACATTTGAAGTCGTCGGATCACGCTTTGAGAAACGCATCCCTTGATGACAGCTAGCAAAATAAGCCCACATGTTCGAGTAGATAATCGCACCACACAAGCTGTAAGGTTAGACGCGGTGGAGTAGTGAAATGGAAGCACATTCATAGTGGCACATGTAGACGTTCGAACCAATTAGAATTCAGTTGAAAGGGAGGTTGAATGACTTGCAAGATAAGGGAAAGTGATAAGAGGAAGAGATTTTTTGTTCTGTACCTAAAGCTGTTATCGGTTTTCTGCCAGTTCGTTGTACGAAAATGTGAGGAAGCGTCTGTCATATCCATTAGGAATGGCACGCCTTTCGATTTGTTTATTAAAAGTTCGTGAAGTGCATAACTTAATGGAACATGTTCGGGACACACTTGGTTTCCACGTGTTAGGATAAACCGTGCATTTTGACACCTATAGTCGCGCCGAATATCCAGTGACACTATGTTGATGAAACATCATATATTTGATAAAAGGTTCCATTTCTGACACACGTAGAAAATTGGAAAAGCGGAAAGAAAGGTTATCAATTAAGGCGAAAAATGAGCAAAGCATATCGAAAATTATGGCTTCTCTGCAAAGTTTGTGAGCAAACTATGTTATATTCCATGCTAGATTCTGAACTGCAGGTATTCGATTAAAAAGTTGATGTTGCGCCGTCAATTTCTTCGGTATCTTGGGAAGAAAGGGAATACAGTTCCGTCAAAAGAGTTCTGCTGACTTTATGTAATGCAAACTGCCTTGTAAGTAGCTATAACATTCGTTACCTTAAGCACAGCGTAGTGACTGAGAATGAATGTATGTTAGGCAAACTAAACTTGTGCACAAAATAAAGGTCTTTTGCGTGTTAGGAATAAGGAATTGCTGGTTGAGTGCTTCAGTGGTGCAATGGCTGTAACTACGTCTACCAAACTGTAAGCAGGAGTCAATTCTCCTGCAAGGCTGCAACATTGGATATTTGTTATTTTCGAGCAAGGAGAAATAGCCTATTACTGTTGGCGCTTTATCCCCACTGGTGGTCGGCTACTTCTTTGGCAGATCTCAGTGGGATTTATGGGATTGTTGTACAATCCAGACATTCTGTCTGTCTTACTTGGGCACAAAACAAGCGATAGCATTTTGAATCTTTACCTGTTTAAGACTTAGGTCATGCTGAGTTCAATAGGCCTAACTGAAAGGAGAATAGGAACGATGCCTGCAGGCTTCATACAAACGCGTCGGTCCGCAATGGCAAGATCTTCTATCTAGCGTTAACTAGGTGAAAAACAGCTGGAGATTGTGCTGAAATCACGTACGAACTGCAACACTACTTTTATTTCTTTAAAACCGGTAGACCACTGTGTATTAATACTCGCTCATTGTGTTACAAATCCCCATGAAACATCTTTAAATCATTTAGCTCCGCGAATAAAATATTTCTTCAAAACATGATGCGACTTCCTATCAATTACCACATCAGGTAGAAACATTTGCGGACAGCACTTACAAACTTGGATCCGAGTGTCACTGAGGTCATAGCCGGTGTTTTGTCTAGTGTGTGATGATAGTATTTCTGCAAACTTGAAGTTTTGGGTATGCGACGTAAATTGCAGCTCAAAGTGACCCACCAGATGTCGTGGATGCGGACCAGTTACGACGCAAAGAGGTCTGTTGCTACGATGCCGTCTGTCTACATGAATTTGAAAGTTGTGCTAATGAAAACAGAAGTAAGTTCGATGAAAATTTAAGCTTTCCAAAGTTTGGACGATGCAGTACAAATTAACCTAAGCTCTATTAACATGTTGCTTGATGTCTGTTGAAGTGGACCGACCATTTGAATCGAAGTGTGTCACGAAATTTTTCACCTGCACAATGCTCACAGAAATAGGAAGCTGTTGCAAAAATACTGAAATGCATCTAGTAACCAAATTGGAATTGTGAGTAATTCCATAGTAAGCATTTGCGGCTAGAAAAGAATTTAATATCTGGCACTTATTTTCGTAACGCATCCTAAAATTATGCATAGACCGAGCCCAGCAATCCAGTATTATTATAGTACATATTTATGCTTAAAAGGTGAGTGGATAAGATTATGAATCTAGATCCTAAGTAGGAGACAAGTCTGCAATTCGTTACACATTATATGGAACATGGCCTTATGCGTGTAAATTGCTTAATAGATCACCACATTTTGTTATTTACTCTTAATGGTCACCGTCAGCGCACAGCTAGCAAAACTCTACTGAAAACCTAGTCCACACCTTAAGCTATTTTGCAATATGAAGTATAGTGTGACCACAGAGTAACTGCACATATCTTGCGATTTGTAAATGATTAGGATTATGCAAAAAATTGTTAGCTATTTGTCATGTATTTAGCCCAACTTGCAAGGTTTAGACGAACACTGCAATAATTTGGAAGTATGACACTAAAATCTGTTTCAACGTAAGAAACTAAGAGTTGGAGTACATAGCCGCGGATGTGGTCAAATGGATAGGAAAAATTTACGATAAAGATTAGCCTGCATAGGTTAAGGGATTCCAATTTTATACCAACTCCATAACCAGACATACAACTTCATCTTCTTACATGTTTGGCTCTAATCGAGATCAAAACTTACCTAACCTCATTCGGGATCTGATGCTTACCTTAATACAAATCTCACTTGCAATGCGCATCAGCTTTGAGGCGCTACCATACACAGTGCGCCATTCGCTTGATAAACCATTCTCGCGAAACCCAACGCCAAATCGAACGACTAAGGTGAGCGAGAGGAAAGGGGGGTGTTTATGATATGTAAATGGTTGTTTAACATGTACTGGATTGCATGTTAATCGGCGAATATAATTTGGTGAAAATGAGCATCTGTTTTTAAGTTTGTCTATTGAGCATAACCGCATTTTACAATCGTCCGGTGGTTGACAACATCCGGCTTTGTGATTCCGTTGGAAGTTCGATTGAGAAGACTCATATAGTAAATTTTGTAGACGTGTTGTGTGTAATTGATGCTCATTTACTGCAAAATACCTAGTGAATTTGACCACAGTAAAAGCGTAAATCCACACAGCTGATGCGGGGATTTATAAACCGTCAAATCGTCAAGAGCATCCTATACGACCAAATCTGCGTAACTGGCTCTCAGTCAGGTCACACTATATAATCCTGCTAAATGTGCGCCCTAACGCATATTTTGACTTATTTGCCACTATGTTTGGATAAGAATTTCAGTTGAGGAAAAGGTGTGTGCACTGATAGTTTGTTGCGTAATTGCAAATTTCAAAGTAATTGCAAAAGTTTGAAAAACATACTTGAATTTTCTGCTTCACTGATGATAACTGCAAGGTTTACGTTGGATCGGTCACTTTGCGGAAACAAAATTCGGAAAATATAAATGCTAACACCCTATATTCTGTCTTTTATTCCTTATATTGGAAAAAGCAACAAAATAACGTTCACCATCAATCTGTTTATGAGTATGATAGCTGAAGCCATTATTAGAAAACCTGTATCCATAAAGCAGCAAATAACGCATGCGCCACCTAAACATGATTGAAACTAAAACCATAATTCTGCCCCAGGCAGTTGTTATTATACTTAATGGATTAGATAGCCAATATATTTCAACCACACAGGTAGACGTACCTGTGTGCTGTTCCACACTTATCCGCCTTCCATCTCTGCGTCTCCTAATTTCCGCCGATTTTTCCATTTCCCGGATTACTATATCAACGAACTCATTTGCGCCAATATCTCCATTAATCCCGAGAGTAACATTTACGTAGTCGCGAATTGGATGACCGAATAAGAAAAGCAAGTTGCATTTCATTTCGTAGAGGGAAACGTTTTTCGACGTCGCGATGATGGCCCTGAGCTGAAATGTTATCACGACTGACACTTGCATTGAGGAAATCGACTTTGGGTTACTCGGTGCTATCATCACATTTCGCAGCTCTGGCATGGTGCATAATGCTAATATCATCAAAAGAGTTAGTGGAGGCTTTACATGATCCTTTCAACAAATCACAATGGGCAAATTTTTAAGAGTGGACACAGAATTCTTGGAGCTGTAACCAAGGGCCGGCTTACTTTATCGCAAACGGCATTCTCGATTTCGCGAGTTTCTGGGTGGTTTTCAGCGTCCAACTCACTGATCCAAGGTATTTCATTTCCAACTTTGCGAATCTTTCCAGTTATTTGGATATCTGTTAGAGTGGAAGATTTGCAACTAACATCAGCTGGAAGGCTGTGACTACGCTTGGCCACATAAAGACAGATAGAACACACCATGTGCACATGCAGTGCTCAGTAATCGGTTAAACTGTAAAGGATTGTGTTTCATAACATTACCCAATTTAATTTGAATCAGAAACATTGACAAACTTGAAGTTTACAAGAAATGTCTCAAACCAGTTGGTACTCACAGCTTGCATACTTGGATTGGCAAGGGGCCATCGAAGTTGCTGTCAATCAAATAATGGGAAAGGAGGAAGCAAAAAAGTGAATGTGCTCGTCTTTTTAGTTGTATGTGACTCAGTTGGATAACAATATGCCATCGTTCATGCCCTTCTAGTGCTTTTGAACTTAGTCATTGGTTGCTGTATTGATTGCAAATGAATGTGTACAAAGTCAGGAGGATGTTACCATTTCGTCGGTTATCGTCCACTAGACGCCTAGTATTACGTTAACCACTATTTTGATTACATTTACACTTTCCTCGCGCACACACGATATCAATGTAATGCATGGCTCAGCCCAATTGTTCATCCTTATAAAGTGGACGTAGTGCGTTTGATGCTATTACTTCACTGTGTATCTGGTTGCACCATAGCCATGTTTATTCGAATGGTGTTGCAAAAAGAATGAATGGTGGACGAAATGAATGGCAAGAGCTTGGAACTAACTGCTTAGTCCCCATTATTCCTTTAACGATTAACAAACTGCAACAATATATCACGTTATAAGATGAGTAATGTAATCGTCAATCGGTAATGCTTATAAATTGCCGCGCTATCCCTCCGTTCTATAATTGAGGCGCTTATACATGGTACAACAAGCAAACAATTCTGTACATTCCTGTCATGGATACCGTAGGTAAGCACTGAAACACTGGCTTTGGATTACAAGTGCAGCTGGTTTAATTACGAAGCAAAGGTAATCACAAAACTCACAAAGTAACAAGATGAAGAGGACAGTAATCATTGCAGCAACCAAAGAAACTAGTTTTGGGTTCCTGGTGTGTAAAACTTATTATATGCAACATTGCTACTATATTTGGAGCTAACTTGCACAGTTTACGAGTCGAATTCCCAGCGCCTTCATTGGCTGGATAAACATATTTATGAGTGAAGCTGATTGGCTGAATACGGTGAGCGTGTGCTCACGTTTTATGCTTGCGTTGTTTCCGGTGTTTTATGAACGGTGCATTGTATAAGCGAATCGACGTATAAAACACTGATCAATAACCGTCAAGAAACTCGCATCACTTCCTTTTAAGCAAGCGAAAGATAAACTGTTGATCGGTAGTCAAAGTACGACCACAAAGGTTGATTCACACTTCTTAAGCAAAAGTAAATTGCGAAACACAACA
>CALYDF020006548.1:0-13294 GCA_944474145.2 Dicrocoelium dendriticum
GATGACAATCCCGAGAGGGAGACGTTAAGGTGAGTTTAGAAGCATGATAGTGGAGCCAAGAGGCAAAACTCAATCAGTGACCGGAAATTTCAAGTTCGGCAGGCGGGACCAAGCATACAGATAAGGAATCAGATGGAAATGGGTATCACGAGCTTTTACTTATATCAATGAGAACATTAGTCAATGGTAGTCGATGCCCAAATGAAGAGAGGCCTTGGTTTGAGACCTATGAGCATTTGGAGCCATAAAGACCGGACGTTGCGGATGCTCGATACTGGTTGTCTCTCTAGGAGACCGCTTCATATCATGGGGATGAAAGCCTAGTTTTACCATCATGAGTTGTGTTGGCTATATTTGTATGGTTGGTCTGGACGACCTATGTGATTGGGCTTTGCTCGTGCAGGATTGCTGTTCGACCAGTTGTGGAGTGAAGTGTACACTGGGTTTGGTTGCGCCTCGCGGGGCTTGCGGTTCTTAGTAGGCACTTCCAACTTTGTGGCCGCTCAGTCCTGGCTGTGGTTGGAATAGACTTCGCTTCGTACTGAGGGTGTGGAGGCCAACTGGTGTTCGGACGATTCGTCTTACCTATATTCTCGTGCTTAGTTCGGTCGACGTATCGCTTTGGGTTTTGCCAGAGTGGCTTAGCAGATCGGCCGGCAACGTATGGGGTTTTGTGTGTAATCAAATTACTCGTTGTTGTGTTAGGGATGCGATGAGGTAATTCTTACGATGTGGCTTATCAACCTTGGCTGTCGCTTTACTAGACTTCGGCCAAAGGCGGGTTGTCTGGGGACGTGGTTTGTCTGGAAAACAAGGGGTGTTATTTTGAACGTTTTGGTGCGTTTGGGCATCGAATCGTTGCTATACCATTGTGGTTTCGAAGGGAGCCGAGGAGACACAATTATCAAACTACCTGGGTTCGGACATTTGGGCTTAGGTACCGTGTCAGTGTTGGGCTGCGCGAGATCGTTTACGATACCGAAAGCGGAGTATATGATGATAAGAAGCCCAAGCTAACGAGTACAGTGTTCGTGTCATGTAAATCAGGCACGCTGCTGGGCTTTCCGCTGCATTCTGTTCTGTTCATGGTTGCAGTCCAGGTGGCCGTAACTTTTGCCCGTGCTTCACCTGCGGGTACCTCCAATGCGATAAGATCTAATTGTCGTTGTGACAAGTCCATATCAACGTTGTAAGCCGTTGATGAGCTTGCTGTGTGAGTTGCGTTCATGTGCATACCAGTTGTTTGCCTGCCTGGTATTGGTGTCGTATTGATACTTGCGTTAGGAAAGGTCGTGACATCGGTTACTGGGGACCATTCAGTAAAGTTTCGTTTGAGAGGCTGTTGGAGAGGGTTCAGGAGCATATCTAAGTTGTAGTCAGACATAGCGTCTGGAATGATGGGAGAAGCTTTCATAGTTATGGAATTGAGCAGAATCTGCTTATTTGGGGTTCGCACATTTGACACGAGCGCCCTTTGCAGGAGCGTCATATCCTGTTTTTTCAGTACGGTCCCGAGATTCACTTGATGTCTTATGCTGAACTTGTGGTCTAGAAAGCATTTGGCATGATCTTGGTTGCTGAACTTGAGGACAATTGGGCAGGGTAGACGTTTTTCGTTTTTCGGAGGCGGCTTCATGAGCAGCAGTCCCTGTTAATTTTGCATACACTAAGTAATGAGCGTGTCGCTTTCTCAAGTGGTATGCGCTCTGGCACTAAATATTATTGCATTTCGTGCGCAGATGAATGGTTTGTTGACTCCCTTGACGAGCGTGTTGAGTAATTCACCTACTGTTAAGGTCTTCCATCTGTCAGATTTATGTAGATCTGCTAGCTGCTCTAGCGGTATAATTTTTACTAAACTTTGTATGATAGGTTGCAATGATGATTTCACCGAGTTTAGCTCATTTTCGATATTTTGGAATTAAAGAAGCTCGTCTGTTAGATGGGCATGTGATGTTGCCTTACAGTCAGAAGGCAATAACGACGGACACGTAGGTGGTTACGATTTTAGTGACGTTACAGACAATTTACCATCATGTAGTGCATCCGTCTGTGGATCGGAAAGAAGCACAAAGCAATCAGCCAAGTTTCCTGGTGTAAGAGCTGCAGCGTTACCGGTTGTCATCTGGTTCTTTGCGTTATAGCTAACTATCGGTGGTGTCAGTGCTGGGATTACAGTGGGCGCAGGACAGTTACTGGCAATGTCCTTGTTCTTCTGAACGCCGATCCGGCGTCTTCCCCTGATCTTAACTCTAGGGAACTGGTTATTTTTCATTTCTTTGAACCATATGACAAAAGTCAAATTTTTTCGTTAGTAGCTGTTCCAACAATGTTCACTACGTTTTTTATCTAAAATTCTCGTTAGTTATGAATGTCAGCTTTAAGATTACCGTGTCAATGTCAAGATCATAAGGGAGGCTAAAACAAGAAAGATGAGTGTAAATTGGTCATCAGTGAATTTGTAAACAAAGGATAATAGTTAACATTTGGAGCGCCACAGCGCTTCCTTAAAAGGTTGAACAAAAGAAGCCTATGATGTCGAAAAGGACGGGTGAATCGAAATTGGTTGCGTTAAAGCATGCCGAGTAAGAGAGTGGGCGTTCGGGACCAAAGGGTATTCGCTAGTGGTCGGATTCCGCTGTGCCGTTGGTGCTGTATTATTTATTGATTGCAGGGAAGAATGCGTTTCAGCGAGCAGTTGGAGCGGGCTAGTCGGACTAGAAAATACTGGCTATCCCAAGGAAAAGCCAACCGCACCACAACCTCCGCTGCTTCCAAACGGTGCGCTTGGGTGTGGGCTCTTCCTCCGCCGCACCCCACACCGTGCCAACACGACGTTCGTCTCAAAGATAAGCGACAATCGTCCCACGAAGATTTGACCATCGTCTCGAGGAGAAACGACCAGCGTCCAAGACAAGATATCCGTTGACTGCGCCGATCCTCAAAAACATTGCTTGTGAAAGCCAATATCTTGAAGAGAAGGATTAAGGCACGTAGGGAGGAGAATCTGAAAAATACACCTACAGGAAACGCCAGAAAGAAGGAACGAATGATGTGCGTGTTTAGATAGTTGGGTTTCTGAATATTTTAAGAAAAAGTTTTATCGGTGGCTTTTGATTTTTGTTAGTTTTCAAAAGGTTATTCGATCAAACCTGGGCAAACATAACCAATCTATAGAAATCTAAACGTATTTACGCTGCATAGTTGGCGAAACGAATGGGATAACGCACCTCTCGACCAGGGTCATTGATCGCGGAAGACGGCGGGCTGAATTCGGGAGATGTCGGGAGGGCTGATGCTTGTAGACTGGGGTGGTGGCCTGGTTGAACTACACTAGGATGCTGAAGGTTGTTGGGGTGAATTGGGACGTCGCAGGTAGCACTACTGGATGCAGTAGGCGAGGTGGTTTCTTCCGTAACGACAGGCTTCATACAGACTATGGTGACGAATTCGCGTCGACCATAGCGGTCAATAGTGCGCGTCTATTTCGCGTGTTGTAGCACCGAAAGGTACCATGTATGGTGACTGAATAGGCTACCGACCACCGTCTGCAAGAAGAAGGACGTGTGCACGAATAGACAGCTTCTCGAGCATGTACACTAGTGTCTTTTGTGACCGGTCAGCTGGTGGACGCAGCTCACGCACCTGGTGAGCCAATCGACCGGTGTAACTTCCGTAGCCAAAATTGGAAATAGACTGGGCTGGCGCTACCAGCTGCCTAGGCAACCGCAGTGTGCAGCCGTAGACTAGCTGCGCCAGCGTTGCGTCCGAATCAGTTTTAGCCGTGTTTCTTGAGCTTAGGAGGACTAGGGTAAGTGTTTCAGACCATGAAGGTTCTGCATGCGAACGTAGTGCGGCATTCAATAGGCAGTGAACCGCCTCACTATGTGGTTGGCGGCCGGATGGTACGCCGTCAACTGCACGTGGCGACCCTTTAAATCCTTAAACAAAGTAGCAGAAGTCCAGGAGAAAGGTGACACTCCAGAGGTGGTCACGATGGCGGGACAGCCGCATTGAGCTACCCAGCGCTGTAGCAAAGCTTCTGCTACCGTTTTCGAAGAGCCGTTAGGTATGGGTAAGGATTCTGACCACCTAGTGAAACATTCAACACAGGTTAGTAGAAATACAGAGAATTTTGATGGCGGCACAGAACATACTAGTTCGTGCACATGGTTGAAGTATGCATCTGGAGTGGGAAATATTTCCTCTCGACCGTTCGTGTGCTTCTGCACTTTCGCGCTTTGACACAGAAGTAAATTAGCTCCCAAATCACAAAGGTAGCGATTGGCACTGCGCAAGGGTTTCGAGTTTAAACGATGCACGAAATCCTGGATGAGACAAGCCGTGCAACGTCTCAAACACAGTCTGCCGAAACTCGCGTGGGACAAGTGTTGCGACATGCACAGAGATAAAACACAACGTGTAGTTCCGTTTGCTGAAGTCAGCAGAACGAGTCGTATGTCCAGTGAGGGAGGCCTACGTATTATATCTACCTCAGGCTAGCGGAGTTGCGCTGCGGCCATGGCTGTCAAGTCGACGGCTGTGCCGGCGTCTGTAGAGATCGCTTGGATTAGCAAAATTGCGTCGATATTAGTGTTATGCACACCTGGAACACGTCGTACGTTGGTCGTAAACAGAGCAATATAGTCTAGCTGGCAAGATTTTAGGAGGGTATTAATAAATAACTAAATAGGTGCATTTCCTGGCTGGCTAGGTGTTGCGACCGTAAGTGATCAGCTCAATGTATACATTAATCTTATGCTCTTGCATGGGAGTAGGGCGTGTGAGAATATGCCCCTTGTTAGCAATGGCGATTGCATTGGATTTGTCAAATGTACAGTTGATGGAATTTTTCGCGCCCACCTTGAAATTCCTCTGGCTCCTTCAGGCGACATTGAGTTCCTTGGGCACTTTTGTTGTGAAAGTTACGCATAGCCGTAGTTGTACAGGTTTTCTTTGGAAACAGGATCCAATTAAACATAAACTTCACTATAAATTTCTGGACCATTTCCAACCGCTCCGTCATCCCATTTACTTGTGCGCAGATAGAAAGAAATCCGAGCGGCTGAATTATAAGGAACATGAATAGGTCAACAATAATTTCTAGAAATGCAAACAAAATTAAACCTATTAACTTCTAACGGAATACTATGAGATAACGGCTTCACGGTGCTCGAACTAGGTGCGCACTACTCCAGGTCACTGCAGGTTGCGGAACAAGCGAGCTATAGCCATGCAGAAGCCAGGTCTAGCGTTGGCTATTTACTAAAGTCCATGAGCTTGTTAGATTCTCGATTCATGCCTTATAAATTATGTGTACCACCTAAAGTAGAGTACTACCCGATAGTTGTTACCTACTCACGTAAAAATGATAAAATGGTCATCGAGAAAGTCCAGCGTTCGTTCACTAAGCGCCTTCTAGAATCACCTACGCTCAGTCATCAAGGCCGCTGCGGAGACTTAAAACCAACCTTGTTTTTCTATAAACGCTAACCAAAACTTCAGACTCAAGTATTGACAGACATTTTTAACGGCTGGACGATACACGTTTTCCTCTACGCAAAAGCCACACTTATTCTCCCTACCTAAAGCACGCTGCTCCATACGTTTTAAATTCTTCCTCTATAGATATGCGTATGTGTGAAATAAGTTGCCTGAAGCCATCAGGCATCTGATAGTATCAGCACTTCCGCAAGCCCGTAAACAGACTACTATACCATAATAATAATAATAACAAAGTAGCAGAAATCTCGTGCATCTGCATCCCTGATGGTGAGCTTTGGGAGAACGTCCCCAATCATATATTGACTTTCAAACAAAACCACCCTTGTGTGCGGAATAATCTCAATGTCGAATTCTCCAACCAGCATTAATAAAGCTCTCTTCATCACGAAACTGTCTTCGCATTATCGCGCTCTTTGCTTCCATTTCTTTTGCAATCAGACGGCAGACTCAGTTTTCTGCACGGCTTAGTCTCAGTTGACCAGTCTCTAACTGCATCCATGGCTGCCGAGGGACAGACGGTCTAGGATCTTCAGAAGCAAGGCTAAGTTTCTCACACCATGATAGCCTGCTGAAATTGCTTGCATTTTATTAATGTATGCATTCTCTGTCCTTTTCTGCTGACCCACCCTATTTATCTCCCCATTAGCCATGAAATTTAACCTCAACGCGAAGACTAACTCAGTCTCGGCTGATCGGTCACCTGCTCTCAGACCTTTCTCAGACTACCGTGACGTTGACGGTCAATATTCGAAATACGGAACACTCTATACACCTTAACCCGAGTGCCTCGTTGTCTTTCCCAGACCTTATCAGTAAAACCCTTTCCATTCCGTCCCCTTTCTCTCCTAATTGCCATTTTTGCTCTTAACAGGATAGCGCCGTTAGCTTCTCTACACCCTAGCAGTAGACATTTTTCCATCATGACCGTTTCTTTGGCTTGCTGCTTTCCTTGTTTCCTATCCTTCTTCAATCGGACAACCAAGTCTTAGTGCCCTGCTCTAACGTACTCTTATCTGAGTAGTCTGCTTCTCTTTTACTTCTTCCGGCCTACCGAGATATAAACGGTCTGGGCTTTGTAGGTTCCAGCGATGTCACCCTCACCTCTACCACCTGCTGGACTCGTTCACACTTTATTACCAAGCCACTTCCACCTCTAAGCTGTCCAATTCTGGACTCACTCAATTCTTCTTCCAAAATTAACTGTAAAATTCAATCTCATTGCGCCGACTAATCCAGTCTTGTCTGGTCGGTCCTCTGCCCTCCGACGTTTCTCAGATAACTGTGACATTACCAGCCCTTGTTCGGGGGACTGAACGCCCTATACTCCTCTACACGAGAGCCTTGTTGGCTTCTCCACAGCGTAGCAGTAAAGCTTTATACATCCTGACCATGCCCTTACATTGTTGCGCTCTATTTTCTATCCTTCTTCAATCGGACAAGCAAGTCTCAATACCCTGCCCTAAACTAGCCTCATCTGACCAGTCTGATTCTATAAGAGTTCTACCAGATTACCGGGATGTTAGCGGTCCAGGCTCTCTTGATTAAAATTCAAAGTTTCCCACACCCCGACAGTCGGTTGGACTTGTTCACCCTAGGTTAATATAGCCACTTCTACCTCTAGCTTGTTCAATTTTACTGACTCACTTAATTTATCTTCCCAAATTAACGGAATGACTCAATCTCAAACGCCGACCAATCCGATTTCGTCCGGTCGCTCTACTACTCTCTGATTTTTGTGTAGTTGCTGGCCATTTTCCGGAAGACTGAACGCTCGGTCGCCATTACTTCGTGAGCCACGTTAACGTTTCCATTTCTTATCTGTTAGCTTTTGCTCTCAAAGCCGTCCTCTCCTTTGCGCGCTCTCCGTCGTTATTTCTTCTTCCACCGGAGAGCGAGCTCTCAGTGCCCGGTCCTATCTTCCTCCTTAACTGCCTCCAGACTAACGAAATATATACCTTTTAGACTCTGCCTAACCAAGACACAACTTCTCTCAGATCGCGAGCCTGCTTGACTTGCCTACCCTGTATACATATAGCCTCTTCCATCCCTAACCTGCCCATCTCTACTGACCCTCTTTATTTACCTTCCCACCCTAACTGTTCACCCTCTGTTGTTACAGCTCATTTTCCCACCTTTATCGCACATCCTACTCCAAAGCGCCGACTAAGCGAGTCTTGCAAGATCGGCCACCTGCAATCCGAATTCACTCCGACCGCTGGGACGTTACAAATTTTTTTTCGGCTGAGCAAGCTATCTGTTTACATCACCTGGAAAGCCTCGTGGCATTTTCAACTATCAATAAACCTTTCTCAACCCGGCCCCAACCTTTTATCGTGCTTTCTCTTTTCATTCCTTTTTTCATCGGACAGCAATGTCTCACTACCCTGTCGTAGTCCAGTCTCAGCTGGCCAGTCTTTTGCCCTCCGACTGTTCCTATGCTATCAAGAATTGTGCGGTTTACGCTCTGCAGACAACACTATAGTTCCCTTACTTCTAGAGCCTACTAGCCTTGTTCACCCATAGTTGTTATGGCTTCCTCTTCGCTCCGTTGTTGCAAGTACTAATTCAATGCGCCGACTAATCCAACGTCGACAGATTGGCCTTCTGCCCCCTGAATGCTGGTAAACCTCTGGGACATTACCTCTCTCTAGTTTGCTCACGCAACTATCTGTTTACATTATAAGGAGAGTCTCATGTGGTTTTTCACAGTTTCTCATCGACGCTTTACATTTGGCTTTCCTTTTGTCACGCCACTATAGGAACTGACTGCTCTAGCTATGCGTTGTAAATTAATTGACCTCAGCTTCACTTAGTCTGGTACTCGTTTCCTGGTGGCTTGCACCAAGGGTAATTGGGGCCTTCGTTCACCATTTCACCACTTTATCTATGCACTCAAATACCCGTTCTTTTGGTTGCAGGTTTTAACCACGCTTACCTCGCTTTGGACCTGGCGCTTTCCAAAACCTTCCTCGTGTACAGTAGTTGTAGTCTAAGCCAAACCCAAGACGTGGTGTAAGAAGACAACCGTAAACCACATATGCTGAACAAAATTACACAGTACAAGTAACCAGGTACCACTGTATGCAATCACCCATTTACTAGTGTTTATCGGTGCATTCCAGTCGGTGCGCCTGCTTGGTTGGCGCTTGTTCGTTGCTTGTTTTCCTGAGATTTCCAGAGATACGGCGGCCGGTGCATGAAAGTTCATCATATGGCAATGTCTGATCCATCCTCAACAGTCAGCTGAGTTGAAATGCTTGATCACCCCTCCAAATTCTCAATAGCAAATCATTATTCCAATGATTAAAATGACCTTCCGAAGGGGTCATCCATTCGGCAATTTGGAGCGACGCCGCACGCACGGAAGCTGAACCAGTTGGTTTATCTCGCCCTGCAAACACACTGCCACAACTTGCTCACTGGAATTGCCTTTACACGGACCCCTTTTTTTCTATATGGAATCAGATTCTGCTATCATAATTACTTTTCTTGACAAGGACAGCTTTGCTCCCTTACACGGTTGTCTGAAGAATTGGGTTCGGCGCTTGCAAGCGCATCTACCTACTTCCGTTACCTAGAGCAGTTCTGATGACATATCATGGTGCCGTTAGTGGACATGGAGACAATTTCTCTTGACAATTACTTACCTGTGGAGGAACTTTGCTCCAAGTTTGTGGACAATCCATGCTTTTACGTGGCCTTAACTCCGGGGTTCAGCCCTGGTATTCTGATAGCCCACCCATGGTCTCAAAAGCACTAATACTATATACCTAAGGATCCAACAATTTTATGAATCGCATTTTCGCCTGCTGGGACGAACTTAGCCACAAGGATCCATTGTACTCTCCACTGTCATGTCCAGTGTGAATACATGGACACGAAGCCCTCATGCCAGGACCAGTGTACCGTAAAGGGAAAGCCAAATTCCATTAATTCGAAATCTTTACGCGCCAGCGAAATCCTCTACCCGACTTTACTAGACATTTCATCCCTTGCCCAGTCTCATTGATGAATGACGGACCTGGACTAGGCAATGCGGTTGGCCGGCGCAGAGTTTTGAAGCTCAGGTAGCTGAGAATAGCCGAGTTTATATTCGGGCAGTTAGGTGCACTACCAGTTACTCATTACCATGCAAACGGAGTGAAGGCAGCGTTACATGACGTGGTGGGTTTTCGCCTGGCAAACGTTATCGCTAAAACAGCCAAAAATGTCCGTTTAACAACACCGCGACGTGGCTGCTGTGACTTGTCACCAAATAGGGTCACTGTCAAATAACTCACACTGGTAATTTAACCGGAGGGACCTTTCACAGCCTTTCGGTAACTTTTGGATTTGTGCACCAACAAGGCACTTCCCTCTTTCTGCCATTCTTCTTCACTCTATATATTACGCTGTTACACATTCTTGACACATACATTCGCCACATCAATTAAAATTCCGTTCCTGACCACTGCATCCGCCACTGCGGTAGCACCTGTGCATTTTGCGGTCAATGCATTTCATGAAAAGCAAAGTGAAGTTGGCAGAACAATCCCTGGTAAATTCTTGAGCATACCAGATGGTGGGCCTCGAAGGATTCCAGAATAAAATATTTATTTACTTTACTAACGAGTAACAGGGTTTTAGTTGTATTTCTGATAAAAATATCATCCTAGTTTATTTGTTTATTTACTGATGTAGCGTATTCCACCAGAAAACTAGAAATTAAAAAAATATACCCAATTTCTTGCACTAAATTTGATTTGTGGGGCCAAGTTTCCACCTGAGGAAACCTAAAATCAAATGAAAATCCCTTCTGCGGCCGGAATATTGCACAATATATAAAAAATAAAATGCGCAGGACACGCTTTTAGTGCTGATTTCCTTGAAAGTAAACGCAATACAATACCTGAAGCGGTACACGAGTTGTTCGCAATTGAATGGCGGCGTGCCCAAAACGCCATCACTATTTTCGCAAAAAATGGTTGTCTGCTTTACAGGCATAAAAGAGAGAAGGAAAAAGACCGTGTAAGAATTGGCAACACGGTAAGGTTCTACGTAGGCATTACTATCGTTAAATGCTCTATATAGCCCGTAATACCCCGCAACTACTGGGAACAACGTGGGTAGCCGAAAGGCTAACTGTTGGCCTACGTAGCAAATATAAGTAACTGAACACTAATGTTTCGCGAAAACACTAGGAATCCAGTAAAGAACGTTAGATATGCGAGTGACTGCAGGACAACTTATAATTAACTAAAGATCAGTGGGCCTCGGTGTACCATTTTCAGTAGATACCGTGACACATGGACTGTTAGGAATATAGAGCTTAGTAACTTCCAAGCCTCTATGTGGTTGCGAAGTTTACATCAAGGCCGAATAAGCTAGATCTACTTGAATAATATAGGAGACGGTTAGGAGCCTTTGACTCCATCTGGCCTGAAGAATGCACACATTTATTAGAAAACGCATCGCGTTTTATCTCTTAGAACCGATCGTCTACATTCATGAGGCTGTCTCCAGCAACAGCGAGCTAGAGGAGCCAGAGAGAAATTTAGCAACATTTAGCAACGTTTAGCAAAGTGCTTCGGAGCGTGAAATCCATCTGGGTATGCGTTGGTGGGGCATTACCAACTACTTCTGGGGGTTTAGCTTGCGCGAACATGAGGGATTATTTTGCCTCATATGTTGCTACACACTATGGTGCAGCCCCTTGGTTTATTTCGAGCTATTTCTCTCCGAGTTTAAGTTCTGATGACAGTGCCAGCTGTGTTCATCCAGGTGGCCATGATAACTAATACTGCAATGTCGCATCAGCTAGTTCCTTGTTGGTTTTCCTGGCAAGAGCTGTTCTAGCACCCTAAGCAAATAGTGACATGAAAAATCAAGTGTAGGATAGAAGTAAGAAAACAAAAGCGTGAGCTGGTTGTTCACCTACCATTGCGCACAAAGCAAGGTTGGCGTTGTAGTCAGGTAAAAGATAAACAACGCACAGGCGGCAGAGATAAGGAAGCGTTGTGGTAAAAATTTGCTTGTTGTCCAACCAGCCAGTGTGTCAGAGGCATTTCTCGCGCTGGTTAGCTTTCTTGCCAGTGAAATGGAATCAGGAAATGCGAAGATTTTTATAGCAAATGCGATTAAAGAAGCGGATCTAGTTTCCATGATGACTGTCCGCTAGTGTTGCCAATAGTGCTAGGCACATGTTTAACGGAGAAAGCTAAATATATGGGGCCAAGCGAGGATAATTGCAGGGCAAAAGGCTTGATTCTGCGGCTTCTAACTTTTAAAGTGGCCTTGCTCTCGACAAGGTAGAAGAAATACATATTACTTTGCGTCAATCATACCGATTGTAGTGGGAAATGTCGGAGTAAAGTAGCTAATACTCAGGCTTAAGTAAAAGGCACCAATTAAGTCTAATTAGCAACGGACCTTTACCATGCTACGCACAGATACAACTAATGCTGTTATTTAAACAATGTTTTGATAAATTTTAATGGTAACCGTAGGTGTATGAACAGCAACAATGGATTCTAACGTATTATACTTGGATTAACTCTGGTAGTATTCCTTTACTGGGCGTACTTCAAATAAGCAAATAATTAAATTGGTATATTTGCCGACAAGTGGCACACAGCCCCATAATCGGGAAGGATCATATACTAATTTGGAAGGTGATGAAAGGAAAGGCTGAGGATAGGGAACGAAAGTGTAGATAGGGTGCAGGGATCAATGTTTGCCTGCTCGAAGGGCTTCATAAGTGCCAAGAAATTCCCTTTATGAGTAATAACTACAAATTTGCGACCCTGCCAGTCAGTTGGCTAGTCTGTACTGTGTGTTGAACTTTGGAAACCTTGCCAAAGTGACCATTGAGAAAGAGAGGACGAAGCGTTTCAAATACGGATTGGTCCATGCAGCCTTTAGACCAACGTGCCAGTGAGGGAACCGAAGTGAGTCGGGAACTAAGCAGAAATGGCTAAACAACTTTTGCATTCAGAATTCTAACCTTATCATTTGTAAGCTGCGTGCAGCTGAGCCAACTGAGAACGCTTGGGTGTTGTGATTGTGGTAGTGGAATAGTTGAAAACATGGGGTTATTGTTGGAGCTACTTCATTGAAGTTAGACTACCGATTATCCCCTACAGGATACTTTTGTGGTGGCGTCTACGCTTTCCATAGTGAAGTCATAAGGCGGAATTGTCCTTAGAGGAACTCAAGCAGGTCAACAAGAGATCGTCAACGACTAAAGCCAGCTTGTACACGGATTTCTATTCTTAAAACAGGGAAAATGAGTGCGACGGATACAGCTAAAGTGGTTTAGGTGTTATGACAGTACCGACAATGAATGTGGATGTGTTGTGGGCTCAAGGTGCTATATGCCATGTACTACATCGTGGGAGACTTCAAACGACCTCAGGGCCAGTTTCTAAGAAGAGGTCTTGCGAATCGCAGATATTGAAGCTGCGTTGTATATCGTCAACACATAGGAATTTTTGTATCTTCTTCTTGAATGCCTGCAAGTTAGGCACCTCTTACTCTGGACGGCAACCTGTTCCATATGTGCGCGGTACAACTGAGAAGAAATGAGATCGCACTCTGCTTTTACCTAAGCGGGATAGCGGAATGGCCCTTGTTTCGGAGTGTAGATTAGGATGCGCTCCTTAGGTTAAGCCAAGTAATATTACTGTGCAGCTTTTTATGAATTAGCTTATATATGAAGCACAGATTAAGGGTAACGCGCCTTTATCAAATGCGCTAACGTTCAAGGTGTTCTCACCTTTCTCGACAACTCAGCGCACTCACAGTCTGTGTG
>CALYDF020006549.1:0-13327 GCA_944474145.2 Dicrocoelium dendriticum
TCATCATCATCATCATCATCATCATCATCATCATCATCATCATCATCATCATCATCATCATCATACATCATCATCATCATCATCATCATCATCATCATCATCATCATCATCATCATCATCATCATCATCATCATCATCATCATCATCATCATCATCATCATCATCATCATCATCGTCAGCATCATCACCATCATCCTCAACATCGTCATCATCATCATCCTCATAATCGTCATCAACTTCATCATCACCAACATCATCATCATAACCATTACCATCGTCAGAATCAATCTCATCATATTTGTTTCCATTATCAACATCGCCATCATTAGCCAAATCATCCTCCTCATTACCATCATCATGAACATCATCATCCGCATCAGCATAATAATCATCATCTTCGCAATAATTCTATTCCTCAAACTCATAATTAGCAATAACATGATTGTCATCAGCATCCACGTCATCGTCATATACATCAGCATTATCTTCAACGTCATCACCAGCATCATCATCATCATTAAAATAATCATATTCATTACCATCATTATCATCATCGTCGTCTTCATCATCATCATCGGCATCATCATCATCATAATCACCATCATCACCTTGATACTGATACTGATACTGATACTGACAAGAAGCAGCTAGGAGAGCATACCCTGTGTAGCTGAATCAATTGTCGCTCTTGGACATCAACCTATTACTAATCGATCCGCAATTTACATTTTGCCTCTGCGAAAAGTTTGTCTGGAAGATTCTTAAATTCGGCCACTGAATTCGCCTCTAGTACCGGCTGCGGCAGGTTGTTCCAGGTACTTACCACTCTACGTTCGAAACAGAGTTGGTGGGCGACCCGCTTCAACTTCTGTACGATAAGTTTGTACCCGTGTCCTCGCGTGCAGCTTGGTGTGCGCAGATGAAGCAGTTTTATCAACATGGGGTAATCCCTCAGATGTAATATCCGGTGCGTCATGATGAGGTCAACCGTCAGCCGACGATATACTAGTGTGTACAGCCCTAGTTCTTTACCGGTCTTCATATGGCATAAATCATAAGTTGGGAATCAGCATAGTGGCTACATGCTGCATCAGCTCAAGCTTTTCTACCTCGCCCAGCCTGATGGGACAATATATAGGAGAGCCGTACTCTAGCATTGGTCGTATTATCGAGACGAAGAGGCGACTGGCAATCTCTACGGACCAAGTGCTGAAGCTGCGCCTGAGCGCCCAAAGCATCCGAAGGCTGTTTTGGTACAGCCTATTCGGGTTGTCAATGGACTTTATGTCGTATCGTGAGAGCACACCGAGGTCGCGCACGAAAGAAACGGGATGCAGCGGTTGATCAGCCACTGGGTAGGTTCGACAGTGCTCACACTTACCCAACCTCATAAATTGTGACTTAGCAGGGTTGATCGGAAGGTTAACCTCTGTAGACAATGTTGACAGGCTGTCGTGATCCTGCTGAAGTAAATCACAATCATTGAGTGTGCGGATTACTCTCCACACCTTCAAGTCATCTACGAACAACGCACATGGTGATTGGGGTAGCTTAGGCACATCATTTACATGGAGCTGAAACAATATCGGCCCCGGTACAGTGCCTTGGGGCACGCCGCTGCTCGATGGATACCAGTCGGTTAGATGGTTGTCCACCTGGACCCTCCAATTTCGATCAACAAGGAAATTCATGATCCATTGGTGCAACGAACCACCAACACCGTACATCCTCAGACTGTCAAGGAGCACTGCATGGTTAACCTTGTCAAAAGCCTTACTAAAGTCAATGTAAATGACATCGACTGAATGGCCTTGGATCATCGCTTGTAACCACTCGTGCCTTGTCAATAGTAGGTTGGCGATGCAAGAGCGACCTTTCAGGAAACCATGTTGTGCGGAGGTTAACAGGTCTTTCGACTCCAGAAGCTGCAGAAGGTTCTTCTTCATCATCTTCTCGAGCGTCTTTGTCTAAACAGAGCTCGGGCAGATCGGCCGGTAGTTATCCACTTTACTTGGGTTACCACCTTTCGGTATAGGTTTTATGACTGAGCATTTCCAGTCGTCCGGTAGTAGACCATTGGATAGTGACCTGTTAAACAGCTCAGATACCGAAGGCGCGATGATGGCCGATAGGGACTTGAGGATCAGTGGGTGGATTCCATCTGGCCCAGCAGGCTTCGTTCCGTCAACATTTGCTAGAAGGTTGCATATATCTTCAATACTGCAGTCTAGGCTGTCAAGTTTAGCGTGAGCGGTACTCGTCGAACTCGTTACAGACACTTGGTCACTTGCAAATACGGAGGTGAAGTGCGCCGCAAATGCGGTCGCACGAGCTGTATTCGTGGTTAGTGGCTGTCCATCGGAGCCTTCTAACACTGGGACATTGGCTGCAGGCCTCAGGCGCCGTTTCACGTATGCGAAAATCCTCTTGGGAGCAGCATTTGCGGCGGCTGGAAGCTCCTCTTTGAAGCTTCTGCGTTTTCTTGTTTTCGCGTCGTTGCAGCGATTTCGCTGTTCCTTGTACGCACTGTAGTCCTCCTCAGAGCCAGATAACACAAACTTTTTCCATAGTCTGCGTCGTCGTCGGGCCAGTTTGTTGTACTCATTGTCGAACCAATGTGGTTTGACTGTCCCAAGTTGCCGGCACTTCCGAGGGTACAAATCGGGCGCACAACGATTTCACTCCCTCTTTAATGATGGTCCAACAGGTTTCAATAGATGAATCCTGTGGTAAAGACAAGTCCGTCTGGCTCGCTGCTTGAATGAGGCCATTAAAGTCCGCTTTCCAATAGTAGAAGTTTGGCTCCAATGGGGGAGAATACGGCAGTGGTAGTTCCAATCTGGCTATGAGCATCGAGTGGTCACACGCTCCCAGAGGCTCTAAGACTTGAATGTCATGCATACGTTGCTCACAGCTAGTCAAAGGTAGGTCTACGCATGATGGAGCCGCGCGCGCAATAATGCGTGTCGGTTGGTTGATGCTGTGTTGCCCCAGTTTCAAATAGCAACTCCGTAAACTTCCTCAAGACTTCACAGTGGCCGGGGAGAAGTTCAGCTTCAGGCCACAGTATTCGAGGCAAGTTGAAATCGCCCATGAGTAGGAAAATCTGACGACTCATGTGGTTGCGGACAAGCGGCAACCAGTACAAACTGCGGCTCAGTTGGCTGCGATATACCACGCCCACGAGCAACTCGCAGCGTCTGAGGTGAATCAAACATCACAACTGCACACATAAAGCATCAGCGCTTTTGTAGGCGCTCACTAGTCTCCCACACAAGGAAGCCTTTATGTAAAGTAGAACGCCACCGCGATCATTTGATGGTCTATTACAGCGGAAGCATGAGTAGCCGGTGATTTCCACTTCTTGGATGGTTACCTCGGAGTTTAAGCATGTCTCAGCAAGGCCACTACTTCTGATCGCTGTGAGTTTACAAAGTAGTACAGCTCATCGCGCTTGTTCATCAGACTGCACAAGTTAATAAAGGCTACGCGCAGGCCATGGTTGGAACCGCTGGGCGCGCCTGAAGCTTTTGAGACCTGTTGGTCCGGATTCGTGGAGGAATCCGGGCAACTACCCAAAAATTTACATTTCGCAAATTGGGTTCTCCATCCTCCCTGCGTCGCTTTAATTCGATTATGGCAGACTTCAGCTTTTCTCTGTCTGCCGGGTCTAAGTCAGCGCGCACGTGAATCTTTAGATCCTTCAGCTTATGATGCGGGACAAGAGTAACTTGGGGCTTGCTTCCTCAGCAAAAGTTACCCTCATAGGCCGACTTTTGCCACCATTCTTTTTCCTAGACGGGCGATCTGCTGAACTTTGAGCCCGCCCTCATTTATATCGAGTTGTTTATCAATCAATGATTGTAAAAACTCGACGTCGCGCTCATAGCGCAACTGAGGGTTGGAATCACTTGATTCAGGTGCGTGAAATATCATGAGGCTACGGCGCCTCAGGTCGTTTGACAGTGCCCTTGGTTTTCTCGATGTTTGAATTTTCCATTCTTTATCGGCAACTTTTTCATTGCAAACTGAAGGTTTACTGTCAACTGAACATATTGCCGGCCTTGAGGGAGATCCTGATGGAACTTTAGTATCTTGGTTCCGAGATGGACGCGATGTACTAGGCACTGGCTGCTTCCCTGCATGTGGTGTAGCACAAGGCGAGCTGGCCATTTTAGAGCATTTCGTTGTACTGGTGCACTTCCTAGACGTGTTGGTTCTATTCTGCACAAGTTTAGCTTGACACAGTTTACAAACGATCTTCAAAAATTCTTTCTGAATACCCTGGATTACACGAAATTGGTCTACTGTAAGACTAACGCACGAAATATGAAGTTTAACACAGCAGAGACTGCACGTAATTGCGTTAGCTCGATGCCCAACGATTTTGCGGCTTATTCCACAAGGTGAATGCTTGGCCATTTCAAAAGAGGTACCGATCGATAAGAGAAAATCGGTGTTATGAAGCAGGACAGAAGTTTGGATAAATTATTACAGGTAGTAATGTCGTAAAACGCCAAAGAATTAACTAGAGTGAATTACACGCACCAGAGGACGAAACAGCTATAATAATGATAACAACGAGCTAAAGTTGACTTCAAAGGACACAAGCTAGATAACACTAGGGAGGACGAAACACTTAGTAGACAAAAAACCAGAAAATTACTGAGGAAATGGATCTAAATCTATCACTGAATAATTCAGGATCAAAAATTATACAGAATTATATAATTTCTCATCACAATTATCAATATCTGACACAAAAAACTGGAATAAACTGGCCTTGGAGCGGAGCATTCAATCTGCTCCTTTTACTCATCATCATCGGTACGTTAATCATCATCCACATCCTGGTGTCGAAATCAGCATCTTCATAATATTTTTCAACGAAATGATCAGTATCAAAATCGTCATCCTTAACTTCATCGTTTTCACCATGATCATCACTGTCATCATCATCATCCTCATCAACATCATGAGCGTCAACGATGTCATCATCAACGTCATCATCATCATCATCAACGTCATCAACATGAACATCACCAACATCATCATTATCATTATCCTCGTCATCATCGTCCTCATAAGCAGCAGCAGTATCATCATCACCATCGCCCTCATCACCACCACCACCACCACCACCACCACCACCACCACCACCACCACCACCACCACCACCACCACCACCACCACCACCACCACCACCACCACCACCACCACCACCACCACCACCACCACCACCACCACCACCACCACCACCACCACCACCACCACCACCACCATCACCACCACCACCACCACCACCACCACCACCACCACCACCACCGCCACCACCACCACCACCACCACCATCACCACCACCACCACCGCCACCACCACCACCGCCACCACCACCGCCGCCACCACCACCGCCACCACCACCATCATCATCATCGTCCTCCAAACCCTTTCCATCATTGGCATCATCATTATGATGATAATCATCAACATCCTCGTCATCATCATGATCCTCATCCAACTCAGGTTTATCAACATAATATTCCGTAGCATCCACCTCATCCTCATCCTCATCTTCAGCATCATCATCACCACCATCATTATCATAATAATAATGATAATAATCTTCATCTTCCTCAGTAGATCATCATCATCATCGTATTCAACCTCATCATCATCATCGTTATCATCATAATATTCATTATCATCTTAATCCTCACCCTCAGTATCATCCTCAACATCATCATCATCATACTCATCATGCTCATCCTCATCCTCATCAGCATCTTCATCATCATCATCAGCCTCATCATCATCATCATCATTATAATCATTGGAATCATCATCGTCATCAAATTCAGCATGATCAAATCCTCCTGCTCCTGCTCCTGCTCCTCCTGCTCCTCCTCCTGCTCCTCCTCCTCCTCCTCGTCATCATCGTCGAGATCGTCAACTTCAGCAACTTCATCATCATCGTTTCATTTTTCTTTAGGTTCCTGTTCATCTTTTTCTGATTGTTAGGCGTCTGGATGTGGATTATGTGGAGCTCAAACTAATAGAGATCGCCCGTCTTTGAAGGACTCGGTGGCAAAATTCGGCGAACGTTTGTGACTTTTTAGAGAAGACATGTCCCCATGTACTATTATCCCTTCTTAATAGGCTGAAGAATGTTGAGATCCACTTGGCCGCCTATTTGACCCAGCACACAGAGTTAAATATCTGCGGTGAATGAACTAAAGTGACGCACGGATGATGGAGGAACGAATCTCCGTATCGTAAATTTTCGGGTATTTACCCTGATTCTTGCGCGAATCCGGATGGACAGTTTTCTGATGCGTCAGTAGCGCCCAGCGGTTCCAACCATGGCCTGCGCGTAGCCTTTATTAACTTGTGCAGTCTGATGAACAAGCGCGATGAGCTGTACTACTTTGTAAACTCACAGCGATCAGACGTAGTGGCCTTGCTGAGACATGCTTAAACTCCGAGGTAACCGTCCAAGAAGTGGAAATCACCGGCTACTCATGCTTCCGCTGTAATAGACCATCAAATGATCGCGGTGGCGTTCTACTTTACATAAAGGCTTCCTTGTGTGGGAGACTAGTGAGCGCCTACTAAAGCGCTGATGCTTTATGTGTGCAGCTGTGATGTTTGATTCACCTCAGAGGCTGCGAGTTGCTCGTGGGCGTGGTATATTGCAGTCCACCTAGCCGCGGTTTGGACTGTTTGCCGCAGGTCCGCAACCACATGAGTCGTCAGATGTTCCTACTCATGGGTGATTTCAACTTGCCTCGAATACTGTGGCCTGAAGCTGAACTTCTCCCCGGCCACTGTGAAGTCGTGAGGAAGTTTACGGAGTTGCTATTTGAAACTGGGGCAACACAGCATCAACCAACCGACACGCATTATTGCGCGCGCGGCTCCATCATGCGTAGACCTACCTTTGACTAGCTGTGAGCAACGTATGCATGACATTCAAGTCTTAGAGCCTCTGGGAGCGTGTGACCACTCGATGCTCATAGCCAGCTTGGAACTACCACTGCCGTATTCTCCCCCACTGGAGCCAACCTTCTACTATTGGAAAGCGGCATTTAATGGCCTCATTCAAGCAGCGAGCCAGACGGACTTGTCTTTACCACAGGATTCATCTATTGAAACCTGTTGGACTATCATTAAAGAGGGAGTGAAATCGTTGTGCGCCCGATTTGTACCCTCGGAAGTGCCGGCAACTTGCGACAGTCAAACCACATTGGTTCGACAAAGAGTACAACAAACTGGCCCGACGACGACACAGACTATGGAAAAAGTTCGTGTTATCTGGCTCTGAGGAGGACTACAGTGTGTACAAGGAACAGCGTTTCGCTGCAACGACGCGAAAACAAGAAAACGCAGAAGCTTCGAAGAGGAGCTTGCAGCCGCCGCAAATGCTGCTCCCAAGAGAATTTTCGCATACGTGAAGCTGCGCCTGAGGCCTGCAGCCAATGTACCAGTGTTAGAAGGCTCCGATGGACAGCCACTAACCACGAATACAGCTCGTGCGACCGCATTTGCGGCGCACTTCACCTCCGTATTTGCAAGTGACCAAGTGTCTGTAACGAGTTCGACGAGTACCGCTCACGCTAAACTTGACAGCCTAGACTGCAGTATTGAAGATATATGCAACCTTCTAGCAAATGTTGACGGGACGAAGCCTGCTGGGCCAGATGGAATCCACCCACTGATCCTCAAGTCCCTATCGGCCATCATCGCGCCTTCGGTATCTGAGCTGTTTAACAGGTCACTATCCACTGGATTGTCACCGGACGACTGGAAATGCTCAGTCATAAAACCTATACCGAAAGGTGGTAACCCAAGTAAAGTGGATAACTACCGGCCGATCTGCCCGAGCTCTGTTTAGACAAAGACGCTCGAGAAGATGATGAAGAAGAACCTTCTGCAGCTTCTGGAGTCGAAAGACCTGTTGACCTCCGCACAGCATGGTTTCGTGAAAGGTCGCTCGTGCATCGCCAACCTACTATTGACAAGGCACGAGTGGTTACAAGCGATGATCCAAGGCCATTCAGTCGATGTCATTTACATTGACTTCAGTAAGGCTTTTGACAAGGTTAACCATGCAGTGCTCCTTGACAGTCTGAGGATGTACGGTGTTGGTGGTTCGTTGCACCAATGGATCATGAATTTCCTTGTTGATCGAAATTGGAGGGTCCAGGTGGACAACCATCTAACCGACTGGTATCCATCGAGCAGCGGCGTGCCCCAAGGCACTGTACCGGGGCCGATATTGTTTCAGCTCCATGTAAATGATGTGCCTAAGCTACCCCAATCACCATGTGCGTTGTTCGTAGATGACTTGAAGGTGTGGAGAGTAATCCGCACACTCAATGATTGTGATTTACTTCAGCAGGATCTCGACAGCCTCTCAACATGGTCTACAGAGGTTAACCTTCCGATCAACCCTGCTAACTCGCAATTTATGAGGTTGGGTAAGTGTGAGCACTGTCGAACCTACACGGTGGCGGTCCACCGCCGCGTCCCGTTTCTTTCGTGCGCGACCTCGGTGTGCTCTCACGATACGACATAAAGTCCATTGACAACCCGAATAGGCTGTACCAAAATAGCCTTCGGATGCTTTGGGCGCTCAGGCGCAGCTTCAGCACTTGGTCCGAAGAGATTGCCACTCGCCTCTTCGTCTCGATAATACGACCAGTGCTAAAATACGGATCTCCCGTATATTGTCCGATCACGCTGGGCGAGGTGGTAAAGCTTGAGCTGGTGCAGCATGTAGGCACTAGACTGATTCCCAACTTATGATGTATGCCATATGAAGACCGATGTAAGAAACTAGGGCTGTACACACTAGCATGTCTTCGGCTGAGGGTTGACCTCATCATGACGCACCGGATATTACATCTGAGGGATTACCCCATGTTGAGACAACTGCTTCATCTGCACACTTCAAGCTGCAATTGAGGACACCAGTATAATTGTGTCGTACCGGATTTGAATCGCGTCGCTCACCAACTCTGTTTCGAACGCGGAGTGGTGAATGTATGGAAGGACCTGTCGGAGCACGTTGTAGAAGCAAAGTTGGTGTCGTTATTGAAGAATTTTCTGGACAATCCGTGTGCCGATGCAAAATTTAGAGAGCGGAACACAACGTAATGGCTATATGTCTATAAACGACGATTGTTGCAGCCACACGGAGCAATCTGTACCCGCTGACTCTAACCGGCAATGAATCAATCATCGTTTTTTTCATTAACATAATTATCGTCATCATGATCGACTTCATTAACATAATCGTCAACATCTTCCCCAAAACCATCATCGTCATTAACATCATCATCATCCCCATCATCATCATCTCTATTTTCATCATCATTAATATTGCCATCATTAAATGCTTCTAGAATATCTTCATCATCATATTCATTATCAGCATCAACACGGTCGTCATAATCATTAGCATTATCATCCTTTCCATCATAATCATACTCATCATCATCATCATAATCATATTCAGCTTCCTCATCATCATCTTAATCATCTTCATCAACATCAGCATCATCGATTCAATCGTCAACATAATCACGGCGGTCATCATTATCATTATCAACGTTATTAATATCACCGTCGTCTTCCTATGCCTCATCAACATCATGAAAAGCATCCAAACCTTCATCGTCATCATCAACTTCATCATCGTCAACATCCTCATTCACATCATCATCGTCAACCTCCCCATCATAATCATCATCCTCAATCATCATCATAAATGTCAGCTTCGTTTTCTTCATCCTCTTACTTATCATCATTACCGGCATCATCATCGTCATCATCAACAGCAATAACATCTGCATCATTATCATCATCATCATCCTTATCAAAATAAGCAACATAAGCATAATCATTTTCATTCTTATCATCATCATTCTCATCCTCCTCATCATCAGATTTTCATCTAAGTGATAAACGATACACAACACTTTGTTAAAGTGCAATGATTTAACCACTGATACTTTACGTTCCACGTTGGAACATTTTGCTTTTAATTTTCTTTTGCATATCCATCCTGTGGGTATTGTAAAGTTATGCTTTTTATCCCAGCATACACCATTAAACCATTGAACCATCAAACCGACATCATCACCTTCACTACCATCATCATCCTTATCATCGTGAACTTCATCACAATCATCAACGTCAACATCAACGCCATCATCTCCATCATCAAGCGTAACGTCATCATCATAAGCAGCGTCATCATTCTCGAAGTCTTGATAATCGAAACAATTAGTTCCCGAGGGGACTTTTAGTTGAAAAGTTAACACAAGTGTGCCGCACGATTTAATTCCGGAATAATTTCTCTGCATATTTTCAAGTGCGTACTACAGACGTGTGAATTTATAGCATCATGAAAGGAGGGCAGTTAAAATGGCAAATTGACCAAACTATACACACCTACACTCATGTCACTTTGTCATCTGTGCCCGGCCTGCTACCACGGCAAGGCCAGGGTCACAAATGCCTTTTCTGCACACAGAGTTTGGCCGAGTTGTTTGATAGCCACGGCCTCAGCATATCGTAAAGTTAGGGGGTTCATTGATGCGTAGATAACAAGGAACGTCCGCACGGGGTCCACACAATGATTGTTAGCCAGCAGATGGCGGGCGATTGATGAAGCTGGTTGTTTGTATGGAACTTCATTTCGCCTCCTTGGCTGCGCATTCAAGGTGGTGGACGTGGTCCTCTGCGAAACGTGTTTACTCACCCACGTCGGAATATGCTCCGCGACCCTCACCCTCAAGTGTCGTTCTGTCATGCCCACGTATTCGGACTTGCAAATACATGTAAATTGGTAAAGGATTTGTGAACGGCTGGACAGTGACAGCAGGGGATTAACCGATGGAGTATGGATAGATTCGTTGTGTAGATGAGTACTGGTTCCGCCGCAGGGTATACGCGCCACTGCGGATTTCAATCGGCGTTGAGAAACCTGGCATACGTCGTCGCCCTTGAATGGCAATCGTCATCGTCATCATCATCATCATCATCATCATCACCATCATCATCATCATCATCATCATCATCATCATCGTCATCATCATCATCATCATCATCATCAACAGCATCATCATCATCATTATCGTCAGCTTAAACATAATCACCTCCATCAATATCGTCATAATCTCATCATTATCATGATCAACACAATCAGCGCCATCATGAAAATATTCGTCATCATCAACTTTATAACATCCTCACCGTAATCATTAACATCATACTCAAGCTCATCTCTATAATTGTCATAATCATTGTCACTATCATCATCATTATAATCATAATCATTTTGCATTAAATTATCAACATCCTCATTATCATCTTCATAAATATTATCATCAGGATTATAAATATCATCATCATATTCTTTATCAAATTCATTATCAGTAACATCCTCAGGAGCACCATCGTCATTAGCATCATCATCATCATCATTAGCATCATCATCATCTTCGTCAACATCGTATTCCGCATCCTCATCATGGTGATCTTCATCATCATCATGATGGTCATTATCATCATCAGCGTGAGCATCATCACAGTCATCATGATCATCATCAGCATCGCCGTCATCATCATCATCATTATCATCGTCATCACCATTATCATCATCACCATTATCATCCTCTCCAGCATTATCATCATCATTTTACCAAATATACGAACCCTAAACTTTTAGCTCGTTCGAAAAGGAAACTGCGAACAGTGTAACCAGTCTTCTCGCACTTTCGGGGCATAAGATTGAAGCGTGTCCTGTAACTACGATTCTAAATGCAGTGCGTGTCTTACGAATAGTTTGTGCAATCTAAGGACAATGGGGCAGAAATTGTACTGCGTGGAGCGATGCAAGATTTTTGCAATATCACAGTAAACTGTTTAGATGAATAACCTTAAAACTTCAAGGATTTCGTTGGTCTTGTAAAAGGGATAAATATCCAATATTGTGACCGCTTGTAGGACAAAGAAAACAGAGTAACTGAGCAAAATAAATAGGGAATAGTGATACCGGTCCTCATAAAAGCAATACAGGTTGGGGATACATGGAATTCCTTTTGGACTTTTTACTCCACCGTCGCTTTCGTATTCCGAATGATGGTTTCCCCGTCATCTTTCTCTTCTTCCTGGTGTGCTCCTAATAGACACAAATGTCTGACGTCTGTTTTCAATACACCTTCGCTTGTCTTCACCAGTGCTTTCCGGACTAGTTGTTCTTTGCTCTTGACAATTTCATTCATGACATCCTTGGGCCACAGACTTCTTGATGTGCGTAAATCACAAACTAAAACTAAATGGCCCTGCCTAGGATCTCGGATTTCAATTAACCACTTCTGCCTATTCCGCAGTATCGGCAGCTATACTCTAAGCCCCCTACGCCAAAACATATCGGACAGATGTTTTACCTGTTTCCACCTTCTGCTCAGTTTGGTTGGTATGTTGATCAGTGGGTATTCCAGCGATTGATCATTTGAAAGCATTAGTAGTTGCCGAGGCGATATAGCATCTTGCGAATCCGGGGAGTCAGGTACCGCTACCAAAGGCCTGTCATTCAATATCCTTTCGATCTCGGTGAGTGTCGTTACATGTACATCTTCGGTCACAACCTCGCCGTTGAGAACGTTGCGTAATAATTCACGAGTCGATCGAATTAATTGTTACCGAAATCCTCCGCGTTGGCCTGAATATAAGGATTGAACTTCTTCTATTCAACCTCTCTAGCCAACATAGAATTTATGTTCTTCGTCTGATCCAGCTGCCTCAGAAGATTGTGTAATTCTACTTCAGCTCCGTGGAAATTCTATCCATTATCACTATCTATTACATTTGGCCATCCGCGTCTAGCTGAAAACCTCGAAAATGCGCACAAGAACGAAGCCGTATGCAGATAGTGGGAAACCTCTATGTGAACAGCCCGTGTAGTCAAGCAACTGAACAAACAGCCATATCTCTTTTCATGTATGCGGCCATGTTTCAATATCAGCGGTCCAAAATAGTCGTTCCCCACTGCAGTGAACGCTCGTAGGTAGGTCAGATATTGGTCCGTTATAAATGGTGTCATCAGCTGACTCAGTGGCTCCGAATGGTTAACGCGGCATTTGGCACATTTAAAAGCACGCGCCTTATGGATGAATGCCCATCCGCGATCCAGTAGCGTTGATGAAGATCTCACAACGTGTGCTGCGCACCAGAGTCCATTGATCTATACCATTTTACACGCATATTAGCGTATTGTACCAAGCTTTTAGCGTGGTTCATTTTCGAAATAGCGTGCGGT
>CALYDF020006550.1:0-13313 GCA_944474145.2 Dicrocoelium dendriticum
TTCGCACCCGTTGAATTCACGTGCCCACATTGCGGAACTGATCCCCAGAAAAATATTCGTACGTTTTAAGCAGCGCCACAAAATTCGCCCACATTTATGATTTTTTCATTATCAATGCCTATTCTCACGACAAACGGATAATTCTCATTTAAATGATGCAGCTTTGCAGTCTACTAATCACAATGAACATTCGAGTTGACACGCGAATCTATATGCTTAATAATCGGACATTTATGGTAGGGTCTGTAATATGGTAGAATTCCGGGCATTTTGGCAAAGTGAGTGATCACCTTGCAATTTGCCATAATTCCAACTGGCCGTTGCAGCATCACTCATCGCAAAGAAGTAAGGATTATACAACCTATCAGACAAAAGCTTCTTAAGAGCTGAACATTTGTATTCAGTGTGTGATGGCTGAAAATGCATCATATGGGTACTTTTGTAGCCAAGTCCACCTTCGGAGAAAATTCGAACGGGCAAGTCCGTTGCTTGTAACAAGAAGGGTTTTTAAACATTTTTGCTGTTAGTGATCAGTAAAACATACACAAATAAGCGATTCGTTCAATATTGCGAGCACTGGAATAGTACAAACATGGAAGAATTGTAACGCTACCAGTAACAAAGAATCCCGTTTGTGCAGGGGCCAACCTCATTTTTTGCTTAAACATTCTGATTATATTTATCAGATGATCCAAGACCGATATATTTTCAAAAGTAGCTCTGTTTATCCAAACGAGCAAACGGTAATTTGAACCGCGAAAATTAGGTGCCCAAGGAAATTTGAGCGATTAATTTACGCCAATCGCGCCATATTCTGTCGTCCCATTAATTTAGCAGTCAAACAAGAAAATGCAGCCGCAGCTTAAAGAAATTCAAGTAGGAAATAAACGGTTATACAGGCAGCGATTAAAACGATAAACATCCATACTGCAACACGAAACTTATTGTTTATTATAAACGCACTAAAGCGGATAAAGTACACGTTTGTAAACAATAACCGCTCGGCAGAGTGAAAAGATTAAGGTGACAGTCATTTCAACCTCAGTGAAAATGAGAACTGATAGTAGCCAACTTAATCTTGAGTGCATGATTTTCTCCCTGCTTACCTCCATGACTTTGTTTAGGAGTATTCTGAATAAAAACGCAAAGGGAACACTTTATTCAATACGCCAAGAATCTAATCTAAAACCACGAAGCTGTTACCTTTTACTCATATCATGTCGTCAAGTAAGAATAAGCTTCTTTAACCCATATGTAAGCTCATACTACAATTTTCACATTAACATTGCGTAATAGATTAAAACAAACCCCAATTAGAATTCAAAAAATGACCACATCGAAACGAAAGTATAAGTTCACAATTGCAATATTTCATATCTGACGGGTCAATAAGTATGGTTAATTGGTAAGCTAAAATAGTGTCTCAGTGCAAGGATATAAGAAACCATAAAACTTTAAATTTTGAACATGTGGTAGAGAGAGGTTGAAAATTTCGTTTAAATTCTCAGATAAAATGTTGATGCATGCACCAAAGCATTAGTTACCAACAAAATTAGCAAGCACTTAGTTCCATAAGCAAAAGCAACTATAAATAAATTTAGCAAACGGACTAGAAGGAAATAGTCGTTTATAGCAAACCCAAGGAAATAGCAGGGTATGAATATAACTAGCAAGAAAGGGCACATTCAAGTACCAAGCTGATTTTTAGAATACAATGCACGGAATGCATTTCGAGCTTAATGACGTAATATTAGAGCCCCACAGCATCTTTAAAGTTGCTTGTTTATGGGTCTTTAATGGTATATTATTAGAGAAGAAAACGTGGGGAAAATGTATGAAAATCGAATTAACAAACCCAATATAAAGTGAAGTGTGCTAAACACGCTGCGTATACTGTATCTAAAAAGTCCACACATTTCCTGTTAGAACTGAGCCACTCACCTGTCCAAGCTAGAGAATGCAGTACATTAGACGTATATATGAAAAAAGTGCGACATAATTGTATTTAAACTCCTGAAGTGGTTGGTTACTATACATCTGAATGGTAAACACACTACCATTAATTAGCAGGTGCGCTTTAACCCACTCTTAAACCAATCTGGATTCGGCGATTGAAAACACAACTTGTTATTGCTTTTCAAACTGTTACACACAAAGGGCTAGTCCGATCTCATTGCTGGAACAGCAGTATAACTGAACTCTATAGCTTCGCCACTAAGATTACACTGAATTAACCGAAGACTCGTTCAATTTTATTCCTAGTCAAATAATGCCATCTACCGAATAAACTACCAAGCACAAATTTTTGTGACAATGTGGCAAAGTGTAGTAACAAGCTCTTAAGTTACTTTGTTATGAACACTATAATAACTGTGTTTAAATGTCGAAAATCCCCTGATTAGCAACGAGATCGTAGTGAAACATTTAAACCAACAGAGTATACTTAACGTAACCTGCATCTGTTTTTGAATGCACTTCGGCGGTCGTTCGCAAAACATAACTATGTCTTCTAGCAGCCGAGAAATATGGGGCTAAGGTTTCGTGGTATTGTGTAAGTTTATCAAGCCGGTAGCGCAGTAAGTTTACGAAAGTAACACCAATTTTATTCGGTGCCCGATATTATGCGTGTGCTTTGAAACTGCTAAAGCAGACGGGCATTCCGACTCCATTGATTCTTTGTCGCAGAATACCTACAAGTAAGTTAACATTGGAGTGTTTCCACTGGTTGTTAAAACTGATTTCGTTCAATAGGCCTAAAGTTGCGAATTCTCCACGGCTACAAGTGAAATTATACAGCAGTTAGATAAGCATAGGAATTATCTACGTGGCCGGCTGCTCTTCCATCTCATTATATTTTTTTATTGACCTTCATAACCTGCTCCTCTTTGAAATGTTTCTCTATAAATATCGCTTCTTCGAGACTGCTGTCACACAATTTCGTTTGATTGTTACCTTGAGGCTCTACAATGTGTACTACAATATGTAACCGTTAGTTTGTAGTCTATTGAAAAGTAAAAGCCTTACTGCTTCTAGGGTGTCAAGTGTGCAAATCTTATTGACCATATATAAGAGTGTCCGGACGCGAGTGTTCGTGCTGAATAGGAGTGAGACCCCTAAAATGCGAACACTGACCAGTTCGGTATAGATTCTTGTAGTCAGATAAGCTAAAACAATATGAAAGCGATGCAATTACAACATCCAAATACGGAAGACAACTGACGCTCTTTTACATGCGCCACCTTTAGATTCCACTGCAATTTCTAAAGTAAATTGGTGCCATGTTTAATATATAAATCTGGATCCATGATTAGCAGTAAATCATCAACAGAACGCATATACGCATTTGTCTACCTTTTGATTGTGTCTGCTTCTCTTCAATCGCAACCATGAAAAGGGCTCACAGTAGGGTACCTTGTGGGTTACCCTACGCCACACAAAATATCTGCGGATATTACTTCTCATGCAAACACTCCTCGATGTTTCTCGTGCATATAAGTATCACGTTTTCAATGAATTTTCTAGGTAGATGAATTTGAACGTTATAGGTTGTCAACATTCTCGTTTAAAATGGTTTTGGTGAATGGTGTCTAAACGTCAATGCAGTACAATAGATATACTGCAAAATTTACGAATTCCAAGTAAGAAAGTATAACGAAGCGGTTAATAATGCATGCCTCACCTAGGATTTTATGATAATTCAAACATGTTATTCAGACATTTTGTGATGATATTATTGACCATGAAATTACTTGGTCGCATATGCAATCCTTCTTTAGGTAATTTGGGTTAACCATGCATTAGGTGAGTATGGTTTTTACAGGTTTTCGCGTTCTGTATTCGTCGACGGAGATTAATACAGAAAGTCTAAGTATTTACATTTCACAACACAGCTTGTTGTCCATTAAAAGAACGGTGTCAATGGCTGCATTAGGCTAGATATTTGGCTGTCAGTAAGGTTGCTCAAACTTATGCAAATAATCTGGCTTTCTACGATTTTCAAATAAATTTCGGGCATACCTACATTGATAGACTTGTGGCACCTAAGCTGCAGTTTATCCACTAGGAATGCTACCCTGTTACGCTTACATGGACAGTTATCAGCATTTTATTGCAGTCTGCTTTTGCTTCAAAAGGAGGCCTCAAACTTCTCGCTCTGATGTGCATGCGTTCAAAAGTATTGATCCATTAATCATTTTGGAGATGCATAAATTGCATGTCCAACATCAAGCCGATTATGTCCTCTAATCTTAACAACTCTGGTTTTACTATTATCTCTGGAAGATAAATAGACCAAATTGGGGAGCAACGAATATTTTAATGTCCCTAAGCAACCGTACTTACTCACCAAGGCCAAAGAAAAGTTCAGTTTCTAACGGACCGTATTGCGTCTACATGGATAATTTAACCTGGAGTCACAAATGTTGCAGGTTCTCAATGGTTTACTCGCTATTTGCTGAAGATTGGCCACAATTTTATTCTCAAAGTTAACCACCTGAACTTAGTGACATACGCAACCATGGATAATGCAGATAGAATCATAGTGTTCCAATCCTCTTCGTATGTATCAAATGATTCTGATGCTTTTTACAATAACAGCAATAAAAAAGCTTGGATGTTATTTTAATTTTATAACCCTCTGTCACATAAACTGGGATTAGTTAGATCATCGTTATGTTTATTTAATGTTTTATTCGTACCCTTTAGGAACGACGGAATGCGGCGCAGAATGGCTGTCATTTTTAGGGTCGCACAAAACGCTACGACGGCTCATAACCTTTTAAAACATGTAACACCCATTTCTCACCATCCTTTTAAGCGTTATATATAAAGCATTAGATGCTTAAGCCGCCGACACTAATTTCTGCAATATTTCACTTTAACCTGACCCCCACTGGCAATTGTCAGCAAATATCCATTTTTTCGTTATAATTCATGATCATGTTTTTCTTTGTAAATCCAGCTTAAAATTAATTTTCCACTTTTGTGCTACATACAATTTCGGGAATATTCTTACTCCTTATATCTTGTCCCATTTTGCACTGTTGTTTTAATGTTTAATTCTGCTTACATGTGTGCTTTCAATTAGCAGAAATGAATTTACTCCGTTTCTCAAACATCTGATGAACTATAAGGAAAAGTTCAGGTGTGAATCTCCAATAATATTGATACCAAGATTGTGAGCAGATTGGCTTTGAAGGCAAACGTCATGGTAGCTGGTTATAAAGAGTGTAATCTATGTTCACTTATCAAATGTTCCCCTCGGTAACATCCTTTGGGAAATAATAGCCATATTTATAATTCACATTATGCACTTACTTAGTAATAACACATTTTGATCTGGTTTTCTCAGGCATTCAGTATGCATGACGCGAAAGCATTATAGGAGAAAAGGGCTTTTAATAACTTTATTTAACAAATGGCAAAATTAGCATAACCTAAATAATCTTTCAATGATGGTCGCATGAACCAACACATGTGCGTAACCGAAAAAGTTCGGAGGCTCTAGTACTTCCTGTATCTATGTCTCGCCTGGGTCTCTTTATCATTCAAAGTTAATTTAAACTAGTAACAGCAAAAACATAAAGTCAGGGGTGTATATTTTAAAAGCTATTTAAGCCATTTATAAGCCATTCGTTGTCAATAAAAATATATGTAAATTGGTAAAAATTGAATGATTATACTTACATTTCTGTAAATGATTTATACACATAAATTTAGACACGTGGATGCATATTTTTCTTCGAAAACCTTAGCGATATCTCAAGCCAAAAATCGGTATTATTCTAACAGATTTCATAAAGGAAACCGCATATAAATTACCATAAAACCGAAACATGTGAGAAGTACGAAAACAGTTACTGCGGTACCTGGTACACAAATTATTTCTGAAAAAGACTGAATAAAAGCTTAATTTTACAAACAGGTGACTCTTATTGTAGTTTAGCTACAAGTCGTTCAGCAATTTAACCATCTGGGAAGTTGTATTAGCGCTATTGGAATTAACATGAAATCAAGAAGAAATATCAAAGGCATGAAGTGCTTTTGGGGGTCTTTGCCACCTATGGCGGCGACGCGACATCACTCTCGCCCTGAAGATTCGAGTATACAATGCAGCGGTAAGTTCGACCATACTGTATGGATGCGAAACCTATCCACGCAAATCAGCGGACGTAAGTAGACTAGTTAGGTCGACCATCGGTGCCTCCGCAGTTTGGATCACATCTAGTGGGAACACCGCACTAGCAATGAACGTGTTTACCGCCTTGTTGACGGCATAGGAAAAGGAATTGAACACCTCAGCACCGTCATTTCACGCACACGCCCGGTTTGCTTGGACACGTGTTACGCTTGCCAGCCCACCGAATCTGCGAAGTACGTCGTTTGCTCACCGTACTTGTGGATGGAAAAGCAGAGGGTGTCTAAGCGATGAATTCGTCGAGAGGAATGAATGCACCTAGTTGGGATTTGACCTCATTTGGAGCCGCATAGCCCCATGGTTTTGGTCAAAAGTCAAGGAACACGTTTGGCTAGATATACATACTGACATGGCTAGAAGCCGACTCAGTTGCGTACATGCTGTGAGATTATTTTACATCTCCATCCCTTTTACCTCCTCTCCAAGCAGGATCGCATTTTGTAGCGTAATTTAATTATACCACATATATTTTGTAGCCTAGTAGCCTGCAGGTAGCTTTCCGGAACGAAGCCCATCCGTTGCTGGTAGCTCAGGTGGAATGCAACCGTTGTATTTAGATCATTTATGCATTGCGGCACAGTAGCTGAGGTGCTTTACACCACTGGCTAACGTGTTTAGTGAGGATGATGGTTCCATTGTACACGAGAAACACCATCGTACGCCTGATCAACGTGTACAACTACCAATGTGCTGACTGTGAGAGCAATACCTGCATTCATGACAAAATGGGTTGCTGTCTAATGATGTCGCCAGTGCGCCGGGGCAGACTGACATCTTAGCGCACTGTCACGCCAAGTCAATTCAATAAATCGTTTTCATGCGCCAAGGAAGAGTATATTTCCAGCTTTAACAAACACGAGAGGACGCATCCTGTTTGTGATAATCTAACAGCGGTTTAAAAAGCATTGTCTGCAAATGAGAACCGTTTGCATTTGTTTAAAAAGCAAAAAGTTCTTTGCTGAATATTCTTAGTAATTCGTTAAAGTTTGTGCATGCTCATTAGCAGACTACGTTAATCAGATCATGAATGTAGTTATGGGTTTTATAAATCTTTTATCGCCAAACAAGTTTTGCTTTGCTACAAGCAACTGTAAAACGTAGATGTCAAGTACCGATAAGGTTTTCGCAACTTGTATTTTTATCTTCTCTATGCTTTTACCTTTCAAGTTAATCGTACCTCCTCTGAGAAAACACTTCGTTACGAATGGCATAATTGTTGCATATTTTCACCTCACCAGAACGGTAGGGTAGAATACAATTAAGTATATCTACTGGACTTGTTGAAAATATCCGATTCTTTGACTGACCAACTTGTCAGTCGCTGATGTCCTGTGGTTCGCGACGTCACGCTAAAGCAACCAAGCCAACTAGCTAACTAATGGACAGAATCCTACATAAGCAAATTGTTGTCGCCACCGCTGATATGTGCGGAGCTTGAGCATATGAATTAAAATATGGTAAAGCGATGCAACTTTATGTTACACAGATTTATTCGCTTTTTAGTGAGTTTTACAGGATGCTGACCCTGGTCAAGGGAGCAATTTTTCAATCAGATTTCTGAAATATTAACCAATTTTTTCGTTGCTTGTGACCCCATCTGCACGTATTTGAGTATGTGTAAGTTAGACCCAATTTACCAGATTCCGAAAAGATGAATACGTCGTCTTGGAACCCGAAAATGCAGCACCGACAAAATGCGGAGGAAATGGTAAAATAATAACAAAGGGCCAGGCTTACTTGACGCATTTCAACACACAACTCCAGCAAGTAGAATTAATTAACGACATTTTGAATGATGCGGTCCCTTTCCAAACTGCAATGTTTTGAGATCTTGGATAATAATCTCACTATTTTTGTTAATTTAGATCGCAAGATAGCTGACACATTTCTTATCTGATCAGGGTTTATAAATGCAAATCACTTAAAATTCAGCGTGACCCGCACGATTTGTTTAGAATATGTGAGGTTTTTCTACAGGACAATTATTTGTTTCTCTTTATCATAAATATATAGCACACGTTACATTACTTGCTAACACTTTTGTCTCTGGTGCAAGTTTAGGAAGTAATGACATCCAGCCATTTTTACTGCGAAGTGTGACGCAGCATTTCTGTTAACAAATTAATTGAGCAAAGATCCCGAGGTCTAGACTTTTGCGCCACTTGGTCACGCGGGTCGGAGTTCAAAGAGAAAGTATCAGCGTACCGATGTAATACGATCTGTATATGCGGTTTTACATAATATCTAGCATCCAGTATTCCATTTTTGAAAAAAATGCACTTGTACTTCCTATTGGTTTATTGGCTTTCAGTAGTCACAGTTTATCTAACCAGTGCAGAAAAAGTTAGTACTCATAATGATTTGAGCCTATTGCTGTAATCTCGTTCCAATGCATGCACCAGCGTAACCTTATAACTTATTGCCAAGTAAGACGTCATGTTTTCATGAAACAGGTGTTTTGCACTCAGAGGTAGACAGGGATTGTGCAGGAATAATATGTATGCTGAGGGGGAGTAAATTCATCATAAGTTTTGTTGTCGCTAATCAATGCTTTACACTTGTCGCACTGAAAGCATTTGGACACGGTCTACTAAAGACAGTGCTAGATACCTTGACCAATTTTACAGCACCCTAGGTGCATTCAACTCTCGTAGATGGCACACTTAGCGGCCTTTAACCAGGACGTGAAACTTTTACTACAGTCCGCCCAACTTGACATCATAATTTCAGCTAAATAATGTTGATAATATTCAAGTTTGGTTGCAAATGTTTACTGGAGCAATTCTCTTCAAGATATATGACATAAGTATGACAAAAGTCAAATTATGTTCCCATTGTTTATTAAACCACAGTTATCAACGGTATTTCAGCATAGAAATCGACTCTATGTGGTAGTCCAAAACTGTTTACCGCGTAGTAGACACATATAGTCGATTTTACGGAATTAGTTAATGCCTTATATATTGGATTTTGAGAGCTAGCATAACAGTCAATAATTCTGTTCATTTCACTTGTCGTGCCCTGAACAAACGAATCCCAAATTTGCAAAATGTAAGGCTATTCAGACACCTGCCTATTTGCTCTTTGTGTACCACTGTTTCATAGATTTGTTGAGGACCATGAAATGTGCTCCTACTCAGCTACAATTTGCGACAGGCAGCCGATGGCAACCTGGATCGTAAGTGACCTGCTGAATGTGTCTGAACGTAACAATAGACTAAGTGTTAAGCTTCGATGGACATTATAGTTACCATTGTGTCAAGACCTCCGAATTGCTTCTCTCCACGTAACCAGTTATAGCGCACAGCACTTATTATGATCCCGCATTAAAGAGTTGCGTATAATTATCATCTATTGTTGACTGAACAATATTATTCCGGTAGTATACTCGACTGCTAATTGTACTGGGAAAATACTTATCTAAACAAACTAATTGCATCAGTGTTTGGATATTTTAGTTTCGATGCATTTAGAGTTCATTTGCAGGATATGGGATATTTTAAATTTTAACCGTTGGCCATGTGTGAGGTCATTATTTGCTTATAAATGTCACTAATTCGGTATTCTAAGAACGTTTGCAATTAAACTGTAGGTTCCATTAGCAATGATAACTAGAGTTATGATTGCATGAATACAGCAAAATAAAGTTGGACGATGTTCTGCGTGCCGAGGTAGGAAATGTTTTATATCGAAATACGTAAAGAAAGTTGCTACAATGATAGCAGTGCTGTTATCCAGATGATTACAAAGTCGCGTGGAAGATCACGATGTTGATTTCCTTCAGGGGCTCGTTGATAAAATGTTGTATGTGGGTGAAGGCAGCGGAACGATTAAACATGTAGTCCGAATAGTCAGCATACTAGCCAATCATGTGGACCTTTAAGAATCACCTTTGCTGACCACAACACGCCACAACTCATTCTGTCTCGTTTCTCTGGGCTAAATGCACCAGGGTTCACAGCCGCCGAGACTTGGAACCCAGAGAGAGGAACCGCTTGAATACTGCCGTCCTTGAGCTTAAACGCCGTACAGAAGAAGGTGAAATTGATCTACACATCGTAAATTTTCGAGTGATCAAGAAGGATGCACGAACCCGCATCAGTCAGTTGATCAATCTTCATGCACGTCCCGCGGTGGCTCTCAGGACCTCCGTGCTGCAGTTACAAACAAATGTAGCCTTATGAACAAACGGGATGTGCTGTGTCGCTTCCTTGCCTCTGAGCGACCAGACGTCGTAGGACTGGCGGAGACATGGCTAACTTCTGAGGTAATGACACAGGGAATCGATATCAGTGGCTACTCATGCTTTTGCTGCGATAGAATATCAAATCCTCGTGGTGGTGTCTCAATTTATATACGGTCTTTCCTTCTTGGGAAGCTTGTAAGCGTGTACCGAAGTGGAGATGGCCTGTGTGAACAGGTATGGTGCTCGATCAACCTCAGGCGCGGGAAGCTGACAGTAGGTGCATTCTACCGTAGCACTCTGAACCGCTCTTTAGATTGGCTACCGCATCTTCGGAACAACATGAGTCGTCCATGTTTTCTACTCATGGTTGACTTCAATTGTCCCCACATTCAATGGCCTGAAATCCAACTCATGCCCGGGTATTCTGAAGTCGAATCAAAGTTTGTTGATTTGTTGCTTGAAACTGGGGCATCGCAACACACATACCAACCTACGCGCATGACGGCGCGTTCGAACCCATCGTGCATTGATTTGATGGTGACGAATTGCGAACAGCGGTTGCATGACATCAAATCCAGGAACCCCTAGCTAAAAGCGACCATTCCGTGCTGATAGCCACTATAGAACTGAACTTGCCGAGTGTATCTCCGGTGGAACCAGCTTACAACTACTGGAAAACTGATTTCGATGGATTAAATTGAGCAGCGAGCAAATGGATTGGTCTCTACCGCATGTTACATCTGTGGAGGACGGTTGGACAGTAATAAAGGAAGGATTGGCTTCGCTTTGTTCTCAGTTTGTGCCGTTGAAATTTCAGATCGTCGGACCAATCAAACCACACTGGTTCGACAAGGAATATGGTAGGCTGGTTCGGTTACGGCGAAGAATGTGGGACGCATTTCGCCTCTCTGGCTCCGCCACTGATTACGAAGCATATAAAAGACAGCGAAATATTTGCAACAAAGTGAAATTGATAATGCGCCGGAAGTTCGAATAAAAGCTTGCAACTGACGCGAGGATGGCCTCAAAGAAGATCTTTGCTTACGTGAAACGCCGCTTGAAGCCAAAAGGTGACGTGTCATGTCTGGAAGACGCGGACGGAAACCTGCTAAATTCCAGTTCCGATCGCGCGTCCGCACTGGCCGTTCACTTCGCTTCAGTGTTTGCAAACGACGCGGCGTCCATACCCATTTCAGCGAGTAAGATTCCTGTAGAACTCAACAGTTTGGTTTGTGATGTCGACGAGGTGCGCCTGCTACTGGCGAACCTTGCCGGTACCAAGCCTGCAGGGCCTGACGGTCTTCATCCGCTAACCATCAAATCACTAGCTGCCATTATCTTGCCTTTTGTTACGGATATATTCAACAAATCATTGTCTGAGGGCTCATTGTCAAACGACTGGAAGCGCTCGGTGGTGAGTCCGATCCCGAAAGGTGGCGACCCCAGTAAGGTGGATAACTAGAGGCTAATTTGTCTCACACCCGTTTTGGCCAAAGTGATCGAGAAGATAGTAAAAGGCGTCTAATACATCTGTTTGCAATCGAAAGAACTTCTGACACCGGCACGACACGGATTCAGGATGGGATATTCTTGTGTTACCAACTTACTTGTGACGAGACAGGAATAGTTGCAAGCACTGAACCGGGGATAGTCCGTCGACGTAATCTACATCGACTTCAGCAAAGCATTCGACAAAGTTAATCATGAATTGCTTCTAGCCAGATTAAGGTCGTGTGGTGTCGGAGGATCGTTACATCGATGGATCCATGCATTTCTCGTTAGAAGAAAGTGGAGGGTACAAGTGGACTGCCATCTAACCAATTGCTATCCCTCGACCAGCGGTGTACCCCAAGGTACGGTACTGGGACCTACTCTGTTTCTCATCCATATCAACGAGCTGCCCCAGCTTCTATGGTCGCTGTGTGCACTGTTTGCGGATGACCTCAAAATTTGGCGAGAAATTAATACTCTCGATGACTGTGACATTCTCCAACAAGACCTCGACCGCCTCGCAGTATGGTCTGCTGAAGTCCACCTACCGGTCAACCCGGCAAAGTCCCTATTCATGAATCTCGGGAAGGCTGTTCACGGCCGAACGTACACCATAGACGGCCAACCACTGCATCCCACACCTTCCGTGAAAGACCTAGGTGTGCTCTCACGCTGCGACTTGAAGTCCGTCTACAACACAAAAAAACTGTATCGAAACGGACTGCGCATTCTCTGGGCGCTGAAACGCAGCTTCTGCACTTGGTCTGAGGACGTCACCACTCTCCTCTTCTCTTCCATCGTGAGACCAATGGAAGAGTACGGCTCGCCTGCATACTGTCCGATCACTCGCGGCGAAGCGCAGAAGATCGAACGAGTACAACACGTCGCCACCAGGTTGATCATCAGCTTGAGAGGCTTATCGTATGAAAACCGGTGCAGGAAACTTGGGCTCTACACCTTATCGTATCGCCGTGTTCGAGTGGATCTTGACCTACCGAATTTTACATCTCGGACATTTCCCCATGCTGAGGTCGTTACTGCACTTGCGAGTATCATGCACCACACGTGGGCGCAGGTACAAACTCGTGGTACCTGATCTGAAGAAAATCCCACACCCCCTGTGTTTCGAGCAGAGGGTTGTGCACGCCTGGAACAGTCTGCCAGAACACGTCGTCGAGGCCGAATCTGTGCAGAAATTCAAATCGTTCTTGGATTTACACTTCGCTAATATACGTTTCAGATAACGGTTGCCACTTGACAACGATATCACCCACTTGTGACTCACTGTGTGAAGAAGCATCTTGTGTGCTGCAGAAGGAGTTGCTGAACCATCTCAGGATAACCACCGGACGTGTTTATTTTTTCAAATATTTTTTGATTATCACCCGTTGGAGTTGTACAGAATTATTTTCTACTTGCTCCAAAGTACATATTAGTTTC
>CALYDF020006551.1:0-13166 GCA_944474145.2 Dicrocoelium dendriticum
GCTGATGTGTCTGGATGGGCGAGAAGCGCTATGTTGGAGATAGCGTCTTTAAGCTTCTCGAAAGACAATTTAGCGTCGTCTGTAAAGTGAAAAGAGCGTTGTTTACCGCGCAGCAAGTCAGTCATTGGTTGAACAATGCTCGCGCAGTTAGGTATAAAGCGTCTGTAATAGTTGACCAGGCCAAGGAATCGGCGTAACTGCTTGAAGGAACTGGGAGCAGGATAGTCCTTCAGTGCCTGGATTTTGTCTGGCAGGGCTTCGATACCAGAGGCAGATATGCGGTGGCCAAGAAAGTCGATGGAGCTTTGGCCAAGCTCGCATTTATCGGGGTTGACGGTAACCCCATGCTGTGTTAAGCGTTGGAAGAGAGCGTCGAGGTGACGAAGATGCTCCTCGTCAGAAGAGCTGGCGATGAGTATGTCATCTAGATAGGGATAAACGCCTTCGAGTCCTCGCGTTACCTCATGAATGAAACGCTGAAAAGTTTGAGCAGCGTTGCTGAGGCCGAAAGGCATTCTGAGGTACTCGAATAGGCCGAATGGCGTGATGACTGCTGTTTTAGCAATGTCATCTGGCGCGACAGGTATCTGGTGGTAGGCACGAACTAAGTCGACTTTGCTGAAGATAGACTTGCCAGCTAGAGCTGAGGTCAAGTCGTGCATGTGCGGAATAGGGTATTTATCCGGGACGGTAACTTTGTTAAGTGCCCTGTAGTCACCACAGGGGCGCCAGTCACCGGACTTCTTCGGCACCATGTGTAATGGTGATGCCCATGGACTTTTAGACGGGCGGATGATTCCCAGTTCGAGCATTTGCTCGAATTCCGCCTTCGCAGCTTTGAGCTTGTCCGGGGCTAGTCGGCGAGGGCGGGCCGAAACAGGTGGGCCCTTAGTGCAAATGTAATGCATGACGTTTGACGTCACAGGAGGCAAGTCGTTCAGGACGCGAACGAGTTTAGGGTGCTTGCTGAAAAGTTCTAGAAAAGGCTGTGAAGCTTGAGGTAGGACACGAATGGGAGTGATAGCAGCCACGTTGGCGCTGGTCCCGATAATACTGAGCTGTGTCCTAGAGTCGATAAGCTTCTTCCGTTTAGCGTCGACGATGAGATCGAAGCGTTGAAGAAAGTCTATGCCTATGATGGCGAAAGGCACAGCAGCGATTATGAAAGGCCAGCGAAAGGTTCGCCGGAGGCCTAAATTGAGCGTTAGCAGCTTTTCGCCGAAAGTTGCGATTGGTGTGCCATTGGCGGCACGCAGCTTGGTCGGCGATGGTGAGACGACCTCATCTGAGCTACGGGGTATGACGCTAACTTCGGCACCAGTGTCGACTAGAAACTCGGTGCCGGAAGTTAAATCCCTAACACGGATGAGGCGACTTTGGTGTTGGCCGGTCGCGTCCGTCGCCGTTACCGACCGGCCGCGAAGTTTTCCCTGCTTCTCGGCGAAGTTGCAAGGCTTTACACATTTATGAGCTGCGGTACCAAAGCGCTGATGATACCAACAGCTAACTTGCCTGTTGCTAGACCGAGAACGTTTGGAGGGCGATTTTGAGCGGCTAGGACGACGACGGGTCATAGTAAGCTGTTGCACCTGGCGACTAAGTGTCGCAACTTGTGCTTGCAGGGCTTCTATGGTTGACTGTAAGCCAGTGATAGAAGTGCCCTGGGACGCGACGGCATGGACCTTGCTGGCGTTGGCCTGTGGCTGTGATCGTTCAATAACTCGATCCGCTAAGTCTGCTAGTTGAGTGAGCGGAACGGAGCTCACTGTAGCGAGAATCGCTTGTGTGTTTTCCGGTAGCCGCTGTAGCCATAGTTCGCGAAGTAAAGTCTCATCCATGGTTGAAGAACCAAGGAGTTGCTGCATCTCTCGTAGCAGGGTTGAGGGCAGTTTGTCGCCCAGCTGCAGATCTCTGAAAAGCTGCTGCAGGCGAACTTTCTCAGAGGGCATAACACGCTTAATCGTGGCCTCCTTGAGAGCCTCATAGCGGTTATCGGTCTGAGAAATGATGACGTCACGAACCTGCGTTGATATCTCCTTGGGGAGATAGGACAGGAGCTTGCAATACTTCGCGTAGTCGGAAGTGATTCTGTGGTTATAAAACTCAGCCTCAAGATGAGCGAACCACAAAACAGGATCCATGTCAGAAAAAGGTGGAACGGAGAGAGATACGACGCTAAGTATAGACTCTACCTTATGGTCTACAGATTCCATGATTTGAAAAAATGACGCGAAAAAAATAGGCTACCGTATGCAAAAATAAAACCGGAAAATATGAAAAATAAATGGAACGAGCTCACCAGAGAAAAGTTCCAAATATCCGGCGTTGAGATTGCTCCGGATCCGGGGTCACCAATTTAGAGGGTTGCCTATTCCGGGAGCCCAGAGAGCGATTCGAGAAGACGGATCGAGTTGCAGGGAAACTTTTATTGGTACAGTAAAAGGTTCCCTGTTAGCTAGCTATAAACGAACGACACCGTGGACGCTCTAGCTAGGGGAACGGATCAAGCACAGCACACAGAGCAGTCGCGCGTTGCAACCGAAGCGAGCGCCAAGCAAAAATGGCGATGAGCAAGTAAAGCATTCGAACTCAGCAATCAGTTCAACAAACCACACCGGTTGCCTAAGTGTACAATTATAGAATTTTGGTTAGAATTTTACACAAGCAAACCGGGGAATCTCCAGACTGCTACATCCTTTTTCTCGATTATATACCTATATTCATTTGTTTCTTGCGTAATTTTAGTACTTTTATCGCATTTTGTTCGTTCTTTATCTTTGACTCACATTTCGAGAGTTGCATCTGAGTCGTTTCACAACGTAACCATGCTTCCTTTGGCTGTTCCAAGTTTCATGGAACACAGTCCAGAAGTTTGGTTTAAGATATTCGAGATCGAACTAGAAAATACGGGCATATTGGCGGACCGTCCACGGTACAATCAGCTCGTCCCACGCCTTCCTCCGTCGGTAGTGACGCTGATTGAGGACATTCTACTCTGCCCATCGAATGAGGCTAAGTATGAAACGATGAAGTAAGCGATTTTGAAAGAGTCACGACCCAGCGCACAAACACGATTTGAGCAGCTCAATGGTCTCAAGCTTGGAGATCGCAAGCCGTCGGCATTGCTCCGCGAACTTCAGCGCATCGCTGGTCCCTATTTCTTGAGCGAAGAAGGGATAAAGGAGCTGTGGTTTGCAGGTCTCCCAGAGCCATTGCCGGTAATGCTGTCCATGTTTGTAGATGCACCCTTGAAAGACTTAGCTACCAAGGCAGACGCTGCGTTCGAACGTTTTCCGCAGCAGACGACCAGTAACTCCGATGACATATTCTCACCGATGAAAACCGAATCACATGTTTGTTCCCAGTCGCTAGACCGATCTGACTCTAAAGACGAGGAAATTGCGCTACTTCGCAGCAGGATAGCTGCAATGAAGGCTTAGAAGCAGCGTGTGCCACGGTCAAATGTTGACCACGTTTTGGCTACCGTTCATTGCGGCTCGCCTGTACCTGCAACGAGTACGTCACGTTCGGCACGAAAGCGCCACATTTTCCTTAAAAGTTCTCAGTCAGATAATGTCTAGCCCGTCGAAGAAGTATGTTGGTATCACCGCCAATACGGTGGAAGAGCTAGACGTTGTCGGGCTCCCTGCATCAGGCACGACCCAGGGAAAACGAATAGCCCGCATATTAGCACTACAAACGTATCATGCAATAACCAAGCAAACCGACTTTTTTACGTTAAGGATCGACGTTCTTCCATCACGTTCCTCATCGACACGGGAGCGAAAGTCAGCGTCATCCCAGCGACCGCTAGCGGCAAGCGCTCGAAGCCTACGTACAATTTGCGTGCGGCCAACGGTTCTCCGATAGCTTCATTCGGTCAGCGCATGATGAACCTAGACCTCAATCTTCGCCGAGATTTTCAGTGGGTCTTCATGGTTGCGTCTGTACCCTTCGCGATTATCGGTATCGACTTCCTCCGACATTTTGGGTTGCTTGTTGATGCTGGTCTCCACAGACTTTTAGACGGTCGTACGAAACTAGGTGTTGATGGTGTCCTTTCAGATGCCCCGATAATCAGCACTGTATTTCGGATCGCAGACGCACCGTCCGACTACTTGAGCCTCCTCTCCGAATACCCGCGACTGGTTCGACCGGCTGCAGAGCTTCCACCAGTCACAACAGAGGTCGCTCACCACATAGTTACGCGCGGTCAACCAGTTAGCGCACGGCCAAGACGGCTTGCTCCAGACAAACTACGGGCAGCACGAGCCGAATTTGACCACATGCTTCAACTTGGTATCGTCAGACCGTCCAACAGCCCATGGGCGTCGCCTCTGCGCATGGTCCCGAAGAAGGTTGTGGGGGACTGGCGTCCTTGCGGCGACTATCGATCCTTGACTACGGTAACCACGCCTGATCGCTATCCGATCCCACACATAGTGGATCTCACCGCCAGTCTGGCGAGTAAAATTATCTTCAGCAAAATCGACTTGGTGCGCGCATACAACCAAATTCCGGTAGCCGAGGCGGACATCGCTAAAACTGCCGTGACGACTCCATTTGGTTTGTTCGAGTTTCTGCGCATGCCATTTGGCCTAAAGAACGCCGCGCAAACTTTTCAGCGTTTCATCGACCAAGTTTGTCGCGGTTTAGACTTCGCTTACGCGTATCTTGACGACATTTTAATCGCGAGCTCTTCACGAGAAGAGCACATACGCCACGTACGGACACTTTTTGATAGTTTATCTCAACACGGGGTGACGATCAACGCAGAAAAATGTTCGTTTGGTGTCGATTCAGTCAATTTCCTGGGCCATCGTATCTCTTCTGCAGGCGTCGTGCCACTGCAGGATAAAATTCAAGCCATCATCGACCACCCCGAGCCTCATTCTTTCAAACAGCTCAGGTGTTTTGATGGCCTTGTCAACTTTTACCGTCGATTTATACCTAACTGCGCTTCGCTGATGCAACCCCTCACGGACCTTATCCGAGGGAAACTCAAGAAATTCGACTTTCCTGCCTCAGCACGCTCTGCTTTTAAGTCGCTGAAGGAGGCTATCGCCAACATAGCTTTTATAGGGCACCACGATCCCGCCGCCCCACTGTCCCTCAGTACTGACGCCTCGGACGTGGCAGTCGGCGCTGTTTTGCAGCAACGAGTATCCGACACGTGGCAGCCCTTAGCGTTTTTCGCCAAACGCCTACAACCTACCGAATCTCGCTACAGCACGTTCGGTAGGGAACTACTAGCCGTATATCTAGCGATACGTCACTTTCGACACGTTTTAGAAGGCCGCTCCTTAGTCGTCTTCACCGACCACAAACCCCTAACTTACGTGCTCGGCTCGACTACCGACCGATACTCTCCTAGAGAGTCGCGCCACCTCGACTATATCGCTCAGTTTACGACCGATATACGACATGTCTCAGGTGTGCACAACGCCGGCGCTGATGCACTTTCTCGTATCCAAGCTATCTCCGCTGACGCCGGTACTGCTATCGACTTGGTAGCCATGGCCACAGCGCAACTCAACGATCCTGAGGTTGATCTACTACGCAACTCTCCCTCACTGGAAATACGACCCGTTCCGCTGACATCCTCAGACGGAACGATACTCTGCGATTTATCTCTGGGCACGCCGCGCCCAGTCGTTCCACGCGAGTTTCGGCAGACCGTGTTTGACGCTTTACACGGCTTGTCTCATCCAGGCGTTCGTGCATCGGTTAAACTCGTAACCGCACGATTCGTTTGGCGCAATGTTAATCGGGACGTCCGTACCTGGGCAGCTGTTTGCCTTCCGTGTCAACGCGCGAAGGTGCACAAGCACACGAGAAGCCCATTAGGCACTTTTCCGACGCCAGACGCACGTTTTCATCACGTGCACTTCGACCTCGTAGGTCCTCTACCGCCTTCCAAAGGCTCCGTATATCTACTGACATGCATCGATCGATTTACTAGATCGCCTGAGGCCGTCCCCATCCCAAATTGCTCCTCGGAAACGGTAGCGAAAGCTTTTATGGAGCGCTGGGTAGCTCAATACGGCTGTCCCGCCATCGTGACCACCGATCGAGGGTCACATTTCTGGTCGACATTTGCCACGTTGCTTAAGGATTTAGGCTGTCGCCACGTCCAGACGACGGCGTATCATCCGGCCGCTAACGGCATGGTGGAGCGTTTTCATCGCCAGTTGAAGGCAGCGCTACGTGCGCACGCAGATCCTTCATGGTCTGAAACGCTTCCTCTCGTTCTTCTAGGCTTAAGAAACACGGTTAATGCCGATTTCGACGCCACACCAGCGCAGCTAGTCTACGGTTGCACGCTGCGGTTGCCCGGACAGCTGGTAGCACAAGCCCCATGTACTTCCACTTTTGACTTCCACTTTTGACTACTGATCGATTGGCTCACCAGATGCGTGAGTTACGTCCACCCGCTCCTCGATCGCAGAAGACACCAGTGTACTTGCCCGAGAAGCTGTCTACTTGTTCACACGTCCATCTTCGCGCAGACGGTGTTCGACAGCCTCTTCAGTCGCCGTACATAGGACCCTTCAAGGTGCTGCATCGTGCGAGTAAGGCGTACACTATTGACCGCGGTGGTCGACACGAAGTTGTCACCATCGACCGTCTGAAACCCGCCTTTATGGAAGAAACTACCTCGCCTACTTCGTCTGGTAGTGCCTCGTGCGACGTCACAACTCACCGTACCAATTTCCCGCATGCTAGTGAAGTCTGTTGGGCGGAAGCTGGGATACTAGTCGGTAAGCAATGACACGTAATACGTGTCAAATACGATAGTATAGAAGTCGGAGACAACTGAACCCAACGTATATTGTGAGGCTGCAAAAATAGGAAGCGAATCAGAGAGAGCGAGAAACGTGCAGCGAGGAACTCACCAAAACGGTTTGTGACAACGGATGTGCAATCAGTTAAACAAATGGACATTTCGAAGGTTAAAACAACCATAAAATCCAATGTTACAGAGTACTGAAAGAGCATGTTGTCCGGTGCACTACAAGGGCCTCCCCCTAGAAGGCTGAAGGATGGAAGCCTTCGATAGAGCTGTTAGTGGGGGGAAATGGAAGGTGAGGGTGGATGCGAATGTTTGCAGGGGCTGGAGAAGGGCTTCCAAATTGGGGTGTGTAGCAGATTTCGCTGGGTCCAGTCTTTTGTTAGTTTTATTTATGACGATCGTGTGGACCAGAGTGCATCATCGGTGGGCCGTCGGGGCGGGCTGGCCGGACTGCAAATAACTGGCTAGTCCAGAAAAAAGGCCGACAGGACCTTCCCATTGCTGCAGACCCGACGGTGCGCTTGGGAGGTGTCACTCCCCCCACCGCACTTTAGTCCACGGTCCTCGTCCCACGAAGAAATCCAGGCGTGCTCGTCCCACGAAGGAATGCGGGGCGTCCTCGTCCCACGAAGAAATCCGGCGTCCTCGTCGGCAATGCCTAAGCGGCGTTTGGGGACCAATTCGTTCGTGGGTGTCTGCGATCGAGGGCGACTGTCTGTTCCTTGGGTGTGGACGGCTGGCGAGTCACTCCAGGGTTGCGTTGAGCCGGTTGGCGAGTCACTCGACGGTTGCCTGGGCAGTTCCGGCGGTTGAGTTTCTGGAAGGTAGAACTCAGAGGGGGTTGGCAAGGGTCTGGGAAGTGGCTTGACGCCGGAGAGGGAACATGGCATGTATGATAAAAGCAAATACGCTTTTTAGGTTTTTCAAAATGTTTTGGGTTTTTTTTCGATTTTGCAAAACGTTTGTGGGTGAGACGCAGGATAACCATTAAAGACGAAAAAGGCGTGTTAATGGAAATAGCAAACGCTTACAAAATCGGAAAAACGGACCGGACGTTTGACCTGTCTACCGCGTCGGTCGGTTGCCTGGGGTTGCGGCGGGATAGGTTGCGGATCAAGGAGTACGGAGGGATCCGGGTTACCCGGTGCTCGGGAAGTCACCACAGGTGCGGGTGTTTGTGGGAGAGCATCAGGATGGGCTGTAAGTGGCTCGTCAAAGAAAGCCACTTTGAGGCGGTCGATGGACACCGTTGTTCGGTGACCATTCTGGTCTATAGTAAAATGTTTCGGAGTCCGCTGCAGAACTCTGAAAGGGCCAGTGTAGGGAGAGTGGAGAGGGCGCCGCACTGCGTCGGTGCGGAGGAAGACGTGAGTGCAGGTAGAGAGTCCGCTGTGCATTTGCACATCTCTAGTCTGTTCACGGGGCGGGGTCGGGCGTAGTGAACGCATGCGCAGGCATTGAAGGCAGGCGCGAGCCCTGTCAAGAACTATTTTTGGCTTGTTCAAATATACGGAGATGCATATTTGACAAATAAATTGCAAGTTGACACGTGGTCTGAAGTCGTTCTATTGTGCTCAGTAAGCATACGGAGTTCGGCGTAAATTTTCCAACCTAAATACATACGACTACAAACGTGAATTGGTTAAGTAATCACTCATCAGAGTAATTGTATCTCCAACCTATGACTGTGAAATTTGCTAAGATGGTGCATGCAGGGGCGTGGCATAGGGGACATAGGTGGCGGCTCCCTCCGGGCGGCATTGAAGAGGGGAATCGGGTAGAGGTAAGTGTTTAATACCACTTGAAATTCACCGAAATTACCTCCATGACTGAAGTGGTAAAATGGAGGGTCATAATCATATTGAGACTGAAGATGAAATTGGTACTACAAAGGTGGATCTCTGGCGAACAGTAAGTACTGTTGTAAGCATGGATGCATTAGGAAAGTTTTGAAATGTTGGTGCGGAACTCACGCGCGAATTTGAAGAATTGCAAATGCAAATACACTTTGGCATGATAATACGCACATCAACCGATGTTATGGATTCCTATCAGTGGCCTGTTAAGACTGACCATGAAATTCTCGCTATGCCTGACCGGCTCTGATTTACTGTTTCGAAGAAGGTCGAGCAGGAATTCAATAATTGTTGCTATTTGGGAAGATTAAAACTTGATACCAAAAAGTTCCTATCGAACCCGTTTTCTCGAGAGTTACGAGAAAACGAGCAAGGATTCAGAACACGGATGATGCATGCTTCTTTAAAATAGGTCCTGTTTTGTTTCAGCCGCAGAATGTTTCCAACTGGATGGTCTAGTTTTTCAACTGCTGTACGTTTCAAAAAGTGGTAGAAACTAAATTCAGATGCATTTAAACAAGACTATGGCAAATCGTTCGCATCGTCATTCCTCAATGGTATGGAGCTAGCAATCCGGTTAGTAGAAGGAAGGCTGTTGTAGCAAAAACGTGCCGTGCAATTTTGGCTGGCATAATGATATCATCAGGTTTCTCGTCAAGCAACACAGCGCACTGTGTGGTCTCCTAGACTCACCCAAGATAAAGAAGGAGACCAGAAAACAGAGGGAATTTTTCAGAACTGTACATTTCTTATCGAAGTATCAGCTTGGTTGTCGTGAACATTTGGAGACAGTTCAGTTGGGAAAGAAAATCAGCACTATTTCTTTGTCCTCATGATTTCAAAATCAATTAGTGAACAGTTTCATAAGGAAAGAAAAGGATGGAAGGTCATGTCAAGGATAGAAACTCTTTTTGCTTTTTTTTGATAGCACTCCCGATGTATCACAGACAAATCAAATGAGCGGAAAGCAAGTGACGGTAGAGGAGCTTTTTCAGCTTTAAGGAGACAAACAGCAAATGGGCAGAGGAAGCTATTTGACTGGTTTTGTGAGAGCTGATTGATGGAATTCAGGTTGATGACGGCTGTGACCACGCATTAAATACGCTTGCTGTTGTGGCGAGCTCACAATCAGGTGTGTAGTAACTTTTGCGAACTCAATCCAAAGCTACATTTGTGACACATACAAACCAGTCCTTGAATCTGACTGATGTTCATAATTTGCGACGATTTATTCTGTTACATTTTTGATGGGTTAGATCGGCTATTCTCGTCGCTTTTACCTCCATATATTGATGGCATCCTTTGCTTCAAGCTACCGGTATAACTAGCGTGCCTATAAAAGCCAGTTGGAGTAGTCAAGCAGGTGCTGCAAACGGTGTGGCCAAGAAATCCCGAACTAGTTCATATAGTAATTAATAAATGTAACCACTGGATCCAATGCATCTTTATTCCTCACCTCGGTAATGTCGTTACTGCTTATTTCGCTTCCCCAGCAATTTTCGGAGCTTGACGTTCATAGAATAGTATACATGGAAAGGATTGTAGTAGAAAATGCATAAACAAAAGTGGATGGATTTGCGGCAAAGTTCTGCCAATCTTAAAATGTTTCCTTCTTTAGAATAGAGAGAAATTAATTGCGATTGCGATTGATAAACAAACATTGCGATGACTTTGGGGGTAAGCATGGGATGTCCAATCTGCCGAATGAAACGAACAGGTGGAAAAGAATTGTTTGCTATATCCATGATATACTGATGAGTTAAAACAAAATCTGTTGTCATCCACGGACAGTTTGACTGACAAATTGCTATGGATTTCAGCAAAGTCATTGACTTGCAAATATACATTAGTTATACTGTTAAATTTGATTGCTAATAAGTATGGTTGTCCGCTTAGCGAAGTTGAGGTGATGAGAAAAAGGACGACTCCCGGCCCAACATAGCGGGTTGCAGTTATTGGGTTGTGATATTTCGGTGAAAGGACAAAGGTTAATGGCTGATCGACTGAACTGTATGAACTTCATATGGAATAAAAATCGCTCTAGGAAATAAACTCTTGTCGACAGTCCTTTCATGTTCCAATTGTTGGCACAGCCAGTTGTGAGAGCACATTCTCAAAACTAAATCATCAGTGAAGCTGAAATTGTTCACGGAATGGCTGTTAATCCTATAGGGAGGGAATTCTCTAATGTACTGAATTTTGTTGGTGCTATCCATACTACTGTAACAAGCAACGCATGAAAGAATATGTGCAAACTTGCTCGCGAATATTGTAGCGGTAAAGCTACCTGCATATACGGCAGTATATTGGCTTGGTCTTAGTTGTTATATGCATCATACAATCTATGGTCTGTTCGCGATAGTGTTGATTTAAAGGATATGCAACTGCCGTGGTGGCAGCAATTTTACTAATCCTCCGGGTGACAAAAGTAATTGATGCGCCACTGCGTGTATGTATCATGAGACCTCAGCATAGCTGATAAAAGTAAAAGCAGACACGATTTCTAAACAAATAAATTTAATACTGGTGCTTCCGTGACAACTAATAACCGGTAGAGGAGTGTATTCTCTTTGAGTATTTTCAGTCCAGTGCATAGTATTTTTGCGTCCAGATGATTACGGTCCTAACGAATTTACCGGTGTGGCATTCATGAGGCAGCATTGCACCACCTGGCTAGGTGCAAACGGCAGATTTCACATCATAGCGACAATTCACAAGCGCGGCGATAATTAACTTGGAACGCAAGATCAACAGTTTTCGTTGTTTATATGCATCCGCACTGGACAAGTGTTGTCATAACACCAGTTCAATGGGACTTCGCCTTTCGGAACGTCCACAGTGTAGGTATTTAATGCTAGTCCTTAGAGCTAGGTTTTCCACTCTGGAACATCTGTATGCCTAGTCAGTTGTGGACTGATCCGCTTTGTCTTATCTGCTTTCCGTGGAAGCTTGGTTGCGCACGCACCAACCCCGTTTATTCTGGCTGTTTTCTTGAGTTTGGTTTCGAAGCTCGCGCAGCCATGCGACACTAGTGCACAGTTCGCATGTGTTCACCACCGTAGAAACAGCTACTGTGCGGTGCTCCGAACTACACTGGCCACAGCTGAGTGTGTCCAAACTTGAACCTTATCTTTGTGTCAAACCAATTTCACAAGCACAAACTTAGCTCTACCCAGCTGCACTGCTGTAACAACTGTCGCAATCCAACTGCGACAATCGTTCTAGATCAACATAGGATTTGTGAACAAGGATCTAGAATACTGCGTTCTCTATGAATAAGAAGATTATATTGCCTTAATGTATAGTTAGCTAAAGGAAGGAGGAAAAATTAATTAAAAAGCTGCTAGCATAGCAACGCTAGGGTTGGAGAGGAAACTAATTTGCTTTGGAATCCCACGTACACAATGCGGTGGTTGGACCGTAAACCGATCCAAATTGAGTGCATGGAACCACTCTTCCGGCCTTGAACGACCACAAGAAAGATGCACTCGATCATCGCCAGCAACGACCAACTGTATCATAGAGCCAGTATGGACGTAGTAGTTCGTAATAGACAGGTAGACACCTTGTCAACCTGCACAACAAGCGCAGCCACACCGGTAACATCAAGCAACAGCTAATCACTTGAGACGACGAAATGAAATAAAGCAATTAGTACATACAGGTACGGGGACATAACACTTCAGTAAACGAACCTCTGAAATAAATTCTTTGCCGAAATTTCTGCTATTGGTTCAAGAGGTCAAAAATATATTCTAGATAACTGTCACCAATGCGAAAATGTTATCAAAGTTAAGTTCAATTAGCTTAAACGAAATGTGCAAGTTAAAATAGATTATACATGTAGATATGAATAGTATGTTAACAAGCATCAGGACAATACAACAAATCCACCCCATGAGATATAGAGACTCTGCATGCAAGCACGCATTTAGTAAATCGAATGTAGTGTACCTACCAAAGATGTGCCGGTTCTGCTTACGTTTTCATCAGGCCCCGCCGTCGTTTCTGTGTTGGCCCTGAGTGGTCTTGCTTCTGGCTCACTAGGGCTGCCTGACTCTGGAACACTACCTGAGTTTGGAATGCATTGTGACCACATCACCATTCCGCTCGATGTCCGATCACGAGTACAACCCATCGGCACTTGTCGCATCCGCACTTGCCGCTGCTTCTCCTGCATCTCGGCAACTGCTATCGCGATCAGACCGCGCCATGCACTCCGGTCAACCGCCTTCGATTCCCATGACCGGTAATCAAGATAAGAACGTGATAAGCACACTTTGATCATGTCTTGGTAACGAAGCATTGATTTCCTGCAGTGCGGCATCTCCACACTCCGCTCACCATAAAATTGCTGCCTGGGTATGAGCGTCGAAAAATACGCCACATTTGGTCCAGCCACCTCAAGTGCCCCAGCAAATTTTACTCTCTGGGAGGGGGACTCCCAGTCAGGACGCTACCATTTGTTACGAACCCCAACCTCAGGTTACCCGTGTGAGTGTGCCCAATAAGAGAAC
>CALYDF020006552.1:0-13304 GCA_944474145.2 Dicrocoelium dendriticum
CTCTTCGGTTCCAACACAATAGCGCGAATATCTATTTGACGACAGTTAGGATGTAAACAAAACAAGTTATAACAGAGCGGAGGACAAACATTAGACACCTGCGCCCGGAGCAAACGTGGACCTACCAACGTCTGTTCCGGCATCCAGTATGCGAGCTTACTTCGGTTGTCCGCGGCAGTCAATGTGAAACGTAGGAGGCGGGTGCTCTCGTGTCTTCATACGGTTTTAAACACCGTGACAGGCTCAAAGGGTTGATAGGTGGTCAGTAAGCTTTTACCTATGAATAAAGCAGGTAACATACGTAGATCATTGTTATGCACAAACAACGACTAAGTGATTTGACACTTGGACCGTTGAGGTATATCCTCCCTTATTCTAGAGCTCAAGGTTTTGTCAGTTCGGCCGGTGTAGCGTGCACCACAGCCACAGATACTTGGTAGATACCATGTGAGTTGGGGTTGGCAGGCTGTCTTTCCGTCATGGGGTAACATGTTAGATCATTCTAGTGGATAAGATCCGTTACAGCAGCAAAATAATTAAGATACTCTGCAAGTGTTACGCGCTGTTCTGTCATCATGCTTGCACAATCACCCATAATTAATAGCTCTATGTGGATTTTCATTTTAGCTGATTTCTAAACCTACTGTTCTGACACCGTTCTCTTGCATGGTTACGGATGAAATTTCTTACGTATGCATATTTCACCTGTGTATCCCCTGTCAAATTCATCACATGTCTAAGCTGACGTTATGCACACATTTCTGACGTGTTAGTGTGGCGCCTTTGCTAAGATCAACTTGTAGCACATTAAGGAAGAGCTCTTGAAGCGCCTGGCAAATTTTCTCTTTATAAACCGCTGCGAGTCTCCGCTCAACAGCAACAAGAGCAGATGGATTATATGCACCACTGAATAAAGACAAGAACAAAAACACACGGGCTAGCCGACCATATTGCCATATGTTTTGATAATGCCTGACGTTTTGTAGCCTGATGCACATGGGAAGCAACATAATATTTTATTTTTTTCACAGTCTATGCAGAAGCATTGGATTTGGGTACGTGTTTATCTGATCCCTTCCGGGTACAGCATCTAGCAGCAGCCAAAATATACATAATTAATCTCTTGATGAACACGTTTGTTCTGGCAAATATACAAGTCCAAAAAGGGAGGAATCGTCTCTATTTTGCTGGTTGATTTTTAATTTGTTTGCGCGTTATTTGGTCAGTCAGACGCCTGACGTGCTCTTTTGATAAGATAATCAACCTTCTCTATCATATACCGTTTACAGCTGGAATGCATTGTTGATGCCACAGTCATCTACGTTACAAGCATAAATAGGGAACATTAGCTATCCCTTGGCTCAGCAGAATATCTATCAGCACACCAACATTCTGCAGAAAACATAAGTTGCGATATGTTAACATTTCGATTGTTCTCTTCAGTCGCAAACACAATACAAGCGGGACTAATGAACAGTTATATACAGGGGGAAAAAGTTGGCACACCAATCAAAATGTAAAAATCAAGACCACGGTAACCTAATTGAATGTCTCAATAGTTTCTGTGCACACAACACAGGTTGATAAGCCCTAATTAGCAAAGCCTCGCTAATTGCCAAGATAATCGGATTGTTGTTGCGCAATAACACCTTGAACGCAGTATCCGGGTTCACCTGATGTCGGGTTGCCAAGAGATGCTTGGTGATAGATGATGCGGGACTCCTGTTCCTCCTCGGATTCACTCCGTCTTGTTGCGTCATCAGTTGCTCAAGACTGAAGAGAACAATCGAAATGTTAACATATCGCAACTTATGTCTTCTCACTGCTCTGACGAAATGGCTGAAGGGGACTCACTGTTTTACCATTCTGCAGAAAAGCTGCGTTTCGGAATTAGTAAAAGACTTTCTCAGTGCGTAGAAGTAAGCTGCCCTTCAGGTATTTAACTGTTATTGGAAAAGTTATTCGGAGCACTCTTCCAATTTATGTATATACCTAGTTGTTTTATGAACTGGACACAGTTGGGAAAAGCGATTGTACATCCAGCCAAGCGGGCCATCATCGGATAAGTTACCTTTCCTTAAGACTTGATGAGCACGAATTTATTCTTCAGTGGGTGTAGCATAGACTAACCTTTAAACGGCGCAAAATGTACACTTTAATTTTGCTGAGTTTGTATTGACTAGCTTTGTCTAAACAGGTTGTAACGTCTACGGGTATCCGGCAACTAACATAACTGTGGTATGTCGAACCATTCCAGAATTGGAATTCTAGACGCATTTTCTTCAATCACGCGGTGCAAGCGAAGTAATTGGGTGTGGTCCGTGATATGCTTTTCTAATTAATTAGCATTCTCTGGGCTGTAAAGTGTTCAAATTTTCGGGCATGCATCAGTAAATTTGCTAGCTTTGTTTGCATTCTTTCTTGACCATGATAACGGCTCTCGAATTTTTGTCTAATCTGAGCACTACCGCTCTCTTCGTGTTCAACCCACGTAGTATAAGATGGTCACAGCATAGGGTCATTGTGACCGCAAAAGCAATAATCGTTTGTTCTATATCACCGACTTATCTGGAATAGACAACTGCAGTTCTTCTAACTAGTCGTAAAAGCTTTTAAATGGCGCATCTTTAGACAAGCTGTTCAGCTTCCCAAGCGGAGCTTCGTATTTTAATACAAAGGATCAAGCCTCTAGTTCTGAGATATGAAGGGGAAATTCCGCGTGTAAGAAAATGCATATTAAAGTCACGGTAAGCGGTCAACCTTCCTTTGTTTAGTGAAGAATTGTGCCACCGGAATCAGCATTGAATACATGAAGAGCTGTAATCCGACTGAAGTAATTTAACGTATAAATCTAGTCATAGATGTGTGTCAGGAAAAACGTTTAGACACATTCAGGAAGTATGTTCAATACAAGTTGCCATTTATGAGTGAGTTTGAAAGCATGCTGACAGAACAGCGTGTAACACTTGCAGAGTATCTTAATTATTTTGCTGCTGTAACGGATCTTATCCACTAGAATGATCTAAAATGTTACCCCATGAAGGAAGGACAGCCTGCCAACCCCAACTCACATGGTATCTACCAAGTATCTGTGGCTGTGGTGCACGCTACACCGGCCGAACTGACAAAATCTTGAGCTCTAGAATAAGGGAGGATATACCTCAACGGTCCAAGTGTCAAATCACTTAGTCGTTGTTTGTGCATAACAATGATCTACGTATGTTACCTGCTTTATTCATAGGTAAAAGCTTACTGACCACCTATCAACCCTTTGAGCCTGTCACGGTGTTTAAAACCGTATGAAGACACGAGAGCACCCGCCTCCTACGTTTCACATTGACTGCCGCGGACAACCGAAGTAAGCTCGCATACTGGATGCCGGAACAGACGTTGGTAGGTCCACGTTTGCTCCGGGCGCAGGTGTCTAATGTTTGTTCTCCGCTCTGTTATAACTTGTTTTGTTTACATCCTAACTGTCGTCAAATAGATATTCGCGCTATTGTGTTGGAACCGAAGAGGCAATTGAAAAAATAAACACCCACGGTTTACTGCCTCTTTATGTGTTAACGCTAATTACCCAATATGTTTGCGACGTTTAATTCAAACCACCTATGCTTTTGCTCCGATTGTTTGCCCTAACTCTGCTTCCGGTATATTCTTGCCCGCGTCCTTCCCATCTTGTTACTTTGCCATTTCTTTGCTGCCGCAAACGCTGACTAGTTAGGGACGAATTTGACTTTTACTGGTGCAACTGGCCAAGCAATACTCCAACTATTTCTGTAAACCGGATTTTTGGCACCTATATCTACGTTACCTAATGAGAGCGGAACAGAATAGCTTTCTTGGGAAGTGGTGATAGCTCGACAGTTCACTTCCTTTAAGTCCGCTTACTGATATTTTGATAACTTGCTGTCAGGTTGGTGTGCTATCACGATCTTATTAATCATTCTTCCTTATTTAACCAAGAGTCTTCCCAATTAAATACCTCGTGTGCTTACAATGTTAGCCGCTACATACGCTCATACCTCCTGTGCCACGGTTCATCAGTAGGTTACGCATATATTGCCTAGAGCGTTATCCGTACTTGATCACAGTTGATCCGTGGGATTTGTAACACGGCCTGGCACCTGGTGTGTCACAGCCGTGTGTGTGGTTACTTCCAATTCTCCACTTTGCCTTTCTGTGATTGGGCCATTTATCCTTGGCTAGTCGGTAGACGTTGACACAACGCTTTGGATGATTGCACTTGCATTGGCTGTCTGCGTTTAGCGTTTGTGACTTGGTTTCCTGCCCAGCTGCGTAATTGCTATTGTCGTTGATGCAGACATCGGGGCCCGGAAAACTTGGTTGTCCGATTTCTGTAAAGTGTTTGGTTTAATAGCACGGCAGTTGTCGCGAGTTGACTTTTGTTTTGCTTTTTTTCACTTTTTGTGTCATTTAATTTTCAATCCGTGTATGTTACGGCGTTATTACTGACGCATGAATATGTCTTAGGTTATAATAAGTTTGAAAATATTTTCGTTTCTTTCAAACATGTTTGCTTTTAGCATGGTATTAATATATGTGAAACGCATGTATATATGTCTTGTTACATAGCTTGCATTTTTCTTGGCCTGAGTCTGCGTCTGCTAATTTTTCTTTTTCCTCAACATTTGGTTCTGCTTGATTATGTCATCTACTATATTTTAAAATTTGCCTACGCAACTGTCTGTACGTATTAGCCACGCGGATCATCGGTCGATAATATATAACCTGCTCTTTTTACCTAAATCTAGCTGTCGATCACTAGTGACGACGGTGATTTTCTGCAAACAGCTTCTATACCACTATCCTTACAGATGTATACTCCGCACGCTTTAGGGTTTATAATTGTAAGCAGAAGCAAGGACCTTTCGCGCTGTTACCTTACTGCTAATAAAGCTCGTCAAGCGTGGATTTGCTTTAGGGGGTTTTCCTGCAGTACCCAGCTAGGTACGTTCTTGGCTTTACAAAGACAATATCTTTGTATCCATCTAAGCTGTGGGAACATGATAAAATTAATTATCATCTATGATGAGAGTAATTCTTCCGGGTTGTTTATAAAAAGTTCGCTTGAAGAGATTTGCAGTGCTGTCTTTCATTCGGTTTGGACTTTTAGGGGAAATACTCGATATGTCATGAAATGGAAAGGACTTGACCGCATCGGAGTTATTACCTACTTGGCTAAGCTTGAAACGCGGGGGCCGCTTGTTGCTTCGATGCAGTTTTCTGCCTTTCGTTACTTCGACACCTGCTTACTTCTAGCTATCTCATTACTTAAGCTTTAGCATCGATTTCACAGAGAGCAAATATTAAATAGTAAGTGCAGATGCCTTTTGACCAGACTCTCGTTTGCATAACATTGTTCAACCACGACCTACCAATGCAAGCTAACCACTGCATGGTGCAAGCTTCCATTTCACTGGCACGAAAGTTAACTTTTGAGAGAGGCCCCTGTCACAAGGGCTGGCTGGTCACCCAGGAAAGGTTGACCACCACTTCGCCTTATCCTGGGCTTCTGTGCGTGAGGTTAACTTTTAGCTTGCTGTTTAGCCTACCATGAGTTATGCACAATGGCGTGTAAACAATCAGATCCCACTTAATCACCTGCTTTTAAAGCTTGCTTTGCCTTATTACTGCTAAGGCGCTAGAGCATTTCAAATAAAAAAACAACAAAGAACTAGCTGAGTCGACAATACAGTACAAGTTAACCATGCCACCTGAATGAACACCGCTGGTAGTCACTTCAAAGGTTAAAATTCGGCAAATAAAGCTCTAACTTGCTAAAACGATGCATAATATTGTGTATCAACTCATGAAGTACAATAATCCTTCTTAATCCTGCTACCTCAAGCCCCAGAAGCAGACTTGTTAATGCTCAACCATCGCAGACGCAAATGGACTTTGCGCCCCGGGGCTACTTTGTCAAATTGCCCGATACTCATTTATTTATTATTAGCCGGAGGCACTGCTGGCTCCCTGGTGTTGGTGACATTGCCTTATGGATACATAAAATAGACTCCAATAATACTTGCGATATTTGTCTAACAAATACGTGCATCTTTTATGCCAAACAGGTCATATGATACTAAAAATCTACTGTGTTAGCCAGGTAGACCTCGCTCAGTCATGCTTGTATAACATATGCAACCACGCAGAGGCTTATAAATACAGTACTCCATATTCACGGTTGTTTAAGCGGCTCAATATCTTCTGAAATTATACATAGAGGTCTTCTGACCGCGGGCTAATTATAGGCTGTCACGAAGCCGCTTGCATACATATCATTTTTTAAGCGATTCCGGGCGTTTTCGCAAAACAATATCACCTAATTGCCTATACTTGATAAGTGTGCCTGAAAAGATTGCTTTTCGCCAACACGTCCAACCTAGTTAGTACGGAGTGTGTTATCCAAGCTAGTGCATTGCTATGTAGCTAGGCGTGGTTAGAACTTATAGCGCTTCGCCACAGTTTACCTCTTGTTTCATTTTTCTGATATCAGCTTGAAAAGCAGAAAGCCATTTATAGTGAAACAATAATGACGTTATTCGTCAACCGCCAATTAATGGCGAATAACGCTAAACACTACACGTATTGCATAACCTTATCTTTTACCATAGTCACAGGTTAATACGTATACTTGGTAGCGTAATTTTGTACTAGTTTCATCAACTTCTAGCTTTAGAAAACGTCGTTTTTCTGAGATTTACTCGGTTTGAATTTTGGCACTGGAGATAAAATTTGGCGCATGAATTTGGTTATATTGCTTTTTAACTTGTATTCTTCTAGTTAAGTACGCCGCCTTAGTATGTCTATAACAAAACTTATTTTTATTTGCATTTCTAGAGACAATGTTTATCCTACTCTTGTTTTTTATTATTCTGCCGCTCTTATTTCTTTCCATGTGTGCGCCATTAAATGTGACGAATTGGCTTGCCAAAATAGTCCACAAAATTTAGTTTGAACTTCGTGATGAACTGGATTCTGATTCCATAGAAAACGCACAACTGTGCCTCTACGCAAACTTTCTCTACTTATAAAATAGTAAGCACAAGATCGCATGAAGAAACCAGATGAAGTTCAAGGTGGGCGCGTACGACTGATTCAACTGGACACGTAAAATGCGCTTGCATTCGTAATTGCGAACAAGGAATTTATACTCTCACTGTTCTCACTCTTCATGCAAGGGCATGGGATTTGTGTATATATTGATGTGAGCCATTGCAGGCACAATTCTATGAAGCCTGGAAATATACTTTCATTGTTTAGCTTTTTATTTGTTTTGTGTCTTACTAAGGAACTTGGAGTCACAAAATCGAACGATTTAGCAAATTAGGTGATCCCTCCAATATGCGAACTTTATCGTAGGGCAGAAAACGGCTGTAGTTAAGCCCGACAACGTCGTTGATGTTTGGGAAGCTCCGAACCGAACCTACCGGCGTGCAACCCACAAGTTGACCACCGGTAATAGATAGTAGATTTGCTGGGAGCCGAAGCCGCTTGTAAAGTGATAGCTTGCCGGATGCCTTGGTATGCTCTACTGAAAAACGCCTAGTTCGTTTACAAACACTTTAGATGGTTAAAATGTCGTCGGCTACGTTGCCTTGTTCCTGTTACGCCTGTCAACAAGGGACTTCAGAAAACCCTCAGAAGTTCGTCGTGTTCCTTCTAGCACACGCTTCTCCATGCAGGCCATAAGTTGAACTGGAAAAATCCTTAACCCTCTTGTCGGCGTGGAGAAACGCAGGCTGTCGCCCAAATTTAATTGCGTAGTTTCACGATCTTTGGCAAAAATCGTCGTTTGCACCATCAGTTAGAGAGGCAATGCATAATTTCGATTGCAACCACAACACAGTTTTTGCCTTGGAGGCACGGAAATAAGCAATTTATTCACGTCGTCATTCTACATTGCTCCTCTTGGATTAGGTTTTTAGCTCCGGGCTGCGACACAGCATTCCAAGACAGTAATGTTAATCAAATGACATCAAATCCCTGGGTTGGACTACGACGACGAGCCAACTGGAAGAGATGTCCAATGCCCATCGAATTATTGGTAGGCGTCCTCTTGTATGCATTATGCTGAGAACGGACTTCCTTGCTTTGTTTACGGATAACATTGCTTTGGACAACAAAACTCTAAAGCTTGATGATCTTAAACTGCCGTTTCTCTCGTCAAACGGCCATGCTATCTCCAGTACCATAGTAGTCACGGTACAGCAACCAATTCGTAGCTATGCTGTAGAATTACGAACATTGACCAGCAAAAGATGGAAGGATACCTTACTCAAATGCCAACATGCAGTTACCTGCACTGACGACGAGGCAGGGTGATGTAATTTTATATGGCGCGGCACTAAGACAAGCAAAGTCTAACCGATCTGGTAACGGCCGCAACGTGTACCTTCACAGTTTCAGGGGGAAATTGCATTCAGCATAGGAGCTTTGCTTAAACCCAACATTCATAGTCCGTCCAAATCACTATGGTCCACCCCAACTTTTTCGGTCAAAAAGAAGGGTAACGTACTGTGACTCTGTGACCATAATCGCAAGCTAGACAACCTTATACGAAAAGATTCATTCCCGCTGCCAAGACTGGATGACAAAAAGGATGCGCGTTCTGGATGTCCTTGATCTGCCACTTTCGGCCTAGCATCTGATCATCGGCAGGTTGGGCACCAGACGGACCATAGGTGAAACTACGCGTTTATCAATTCATCCGGCCCGTCTAAATTCCAGGCGGATAACGTTGAGCAACTGATGAACGTTAGCAACGCATCTGTGAAAGTAACCAGTGCTAAACTTACATTTGGGCAAACAGCTGAAAACTCCATTTAGGCAGAAGAAGAGGGTATAGGCGTCCCAGACTCACCATAGCTTCTCAGTCTCCAACGGCTCCTGGCCACATGAATCCACTTAGTGGAACAAGCCGTTTACAACCAACTTGCTTCTGCGTTCTTCAAGGGTGTGACAACTAGTAATTCAGCTGTCATACTGTAAACACAAACTCCAGAAAGCTCACGGTAATGAATAACGCATCCTACGCAGCGGCTGCTTCTAAGAGAAGGCCGTCCAAGTCATCTGTAACCCCAATTACCGGAGAGGCCAAAACCTCATCTCAACATGGATCGCCATCGCCAATGCTATGCACAAACCTACAAAAAACATCTGAACCCAATGCTCTTAAGTCGCGAACCAAAAGGCGGAATCATAATGCCTTGTCTTGTGTGCACTAACGTTCCTGAGTTCCAACCCAACCCAATAATGGGAAACTGATGGACGAGCGTAGTCAGTGGGATGCCTTCTGTAACGCCGTCTGCATGCGCGCTGAACTCACTACGCTGAGACGCCTCGCACGACACCCGAACTCCTTAAACTATGGTGAGCCTCAAATATTTCGTGTAGCAATACATTCCGCGGATGGAACGGAATCCATCTGCACGCTGCGAATTGAAACAACGGATAGTCGTACGGAGCATTAGCTTACGGGATATTCCGTGGAAAGAACGTTCAAAGAGTATAAACGATCATCAGGGAAGTAGAAAAAGCAAGCTGAATACTGTCATTACTCATGGCGCACCGAGGCTCAATGTTTATCTCCTGAAGAAGCTCAGGCACATGACCTGGAGCAATGGCGATACGTTCGTGAAGCGACGTCGTTATAAAATGCCATTGCTACCTCCATGACGTGGAGTTCCTGGTCACCAAATTACAAAAAGGGTATGGTGCTAGGTTGTTGAATTTGGTCTCACCATCCCAACTAAATTTACTGACAGTTCTAGCTAACTGGGGTAACTTCCCAAACATGCTGCCAACAGAAGTTCGGCCAAAAGCAGCTGGTTTACGACCAGGCGTCACTGGTTACTCACTGGAGAGAACAGACTCAGAAGGAACACGATCTTTGATGAGTCCGCCACAGAAACTGATCTGACTGCCGTCATAACATCCGGTGGGACACCGCAGGTGGTGAGTGACCATCAGGACCCTCATCAGCCCGACGGCATAATGCGGAGAGACGTTTTAAGTCATCCTCGCGAGCCTAAGACGATTAAAAGTAACCAGTAGCATCCGACTTCCCGAGGGTCGGCCAAGCATCAAACCTGTTGTCTACATCCACAAACAATCTTCTAACGTATGAACCACACCCCCGTTTTAATGCCGACGCATAAGGTCTCTTAAGCAAATTCCCGGAGCTTCGTCTGCGTTAGGCCTCTATTCCAAGGGACCTCACTAGGATAAGCGCAACCTGGTTGAGTGAGGCGATCACTAATGCAAGAAATCGCACTACCTGGAACGTCTACTCTACGCAAAGATCGACCAAGTAGAGGAGGTGGAGTACTACTTTATTATCTCAGCAAACTACATCTTGATCTCATTGATAATCCAGAGGTTCAGATTGTCCATGCACTTTGGTGCCCTCTTCACTTAAGCCGTGGGGACGCATGTTTGTTGGGTGTCGTGTATCCCAATCCGTCGACTAGTTTGGAAGTGGACAACCGCCTAGCCTCCACAATGAAGACCATCCTCTCGCAGTCCTATAGCCACATTCTCCGGGTTGGTGACTGCAATATTTATACCGTAGAAACCTTAGCCTGTATCAACGAACGCTGCAAATGGAAGGACAGGAGACAAATAGTGTACTACCACTCTACACTTTACATTCTCCACAAGATTCAGGGCGGGGAAAAGCTGGCTGTCTTGGATCTAGTATTCACCAACAAATAGCCTGAGCGCAACGGTATAGAGAGAGGGTCCGGTGATCTGTAACGTTAATGCAACACTCACGGTCAATTACATCTGTTATGCAGATTATTCATCAGAAAACACAGTGGAATGTTAGCTCGTTGCGGATTACGGCGCTCTAATCAAAATTACAAATGCTACAAACTGGGCGTTTCTAGCAGAACGATCCCTGATGTCGCCTGGTCTAAAGTTGCTCACAAAGTCATCACGGTAGTAACTAGTGCTTCTAACGAAAGGCCTTTGCGAGCGAAGACAGTAAAATCATTCATACGCAGCGGACAAGGAAGTGTATCATCACGAGGAATTTACGTTGGGGAAGATACAAGGAGTCCCCGAATCCTGAAACATGGGAAGCCTGCGCTATCCAAAGGAATCACTGCGTGAACCTGGTGCGCAAAGAGAAAATACAGCACCAAAAGAATCTAGCTGAGAACTTCCTTTCAAAACCCAAGCTCCCGTACAGACACGTTAACAAGCTCCGCAAACTGCAGCGAGGCACTCGTGCCTTACACATGTCATGTAGACTCGCGCGAACCGCAAACTAAGCGGCCAACGCTCTAGGTCAACAATTCGCCCCGAACATCCAGAGCACGACAACGCCGCATACACTGTACCCGAACGTTGTACCACCACCGGGACTTAGTTACATCACGTTTACGACTGCGTTTGTTATAACAAGGCTAATTGACCTGCAGGGCATACCTCACCCAGCGTTGATAATATTCATTCAAAGGCGTTGCACTTGGGTGCAGTAAACCTGGCGGACCGACTGTAAGTTCTTCTAACAATGCATCGCTGGGATGCGAGTGCCAACATTGCGGTAGCAAGATATCGTCACTCACCTCATAAGGGGGAATTCGTACAGATCCGGCCAACTAGCGCCCAATAACACTACTTTCGGTGCTCTCCAAAATCATGGAAACGATTGTTGCCAGAGTGCTTATAAACTACTTGGGAAAACGCACCAGCCAAGCACGAAAACAACTTGGATTTGGAAAGCACCGACCTTTCACTTCAAACTTGCTACCTGCTACATCCAGTTGGACTGAGACCGCCGACAGCGGCGTAGGTGTTGATGCAGTGTATCTGCACTTCTCAACGTTCTTTGAACGTTGAACCACCGCATTCTCCCTCAGAAGCTGCTGTGTTGTGGAAGCGGTGACCCAGTCCTCGGTTGGATAGGTAACTTTTTGCTTCAACCACATCTGAATGTAAGGGTTTGAGCGTTATCTCTGACTCAATCGGCGTTAAGTGCGGAGTGCTCCAGGCTAAGTACTTGGTCCACGACTATTCCTGATTTACCTAAAAGATTTCGTGACAGTAGTCACCTCCTACTCCTTACTCTTTACTGATGATCACAAGTTATGGTGAGCCATTAGAACAACCGCCGGATATGCAGCGCTTCAGATGATCTTGACAGGGTTTACGAATGGTCGACTCAGTGTATGCTACGGTACAACGCTACAAAGTGCCAGGTGTTGAGCATACGCCAAAAGCCACTTGCGAATAGAGACTAGTGGAATCAGAGTTGCAACACAATAAAACGGAATGCGATCTAAACATGATAGTGCAGGAAGGTCTGTGCTCTTCCCGTCAGGCCGAGATAGCCTCCAACAAATTTAAACAATAACTTGTCCTTTTGCGGCAGGTATTGGGGTGCCCTGATCCTTCCAGCTTTACTCAGATGCTCAACGCATACCTTCGTCCTCATTCTGATTACGCCATCCACGCCTGGCAGTCATGGCAAAATCAAGACCTTACCACTCTTGAACTGTCAAATCGAAGGCAAGCAAGAACGTACAGGGCCTACTTCATCTCCCTTACCGCTTGTGGCTGAAACCCCTCGGGGTCTACAGTGCACATTATCGACGCCCTCTTGCCGACTTGCTGGTGCCTTATGAGACCCTATGGAATCCAAACCTTGCTTGCCGTCCCTAATAAGGCTAATTCGCCATACTACACAAAGAGAACATCAAATAAAGTTGACCACGCAATACAGCCGGTTGGAATGCCGCCGAAATTTCTCTTCCCTTCGTGAGTGCCAACACCGGAACGCTCTTCCAACCTACGTGGTATTTCCCCCCACCTAAACGTATCCAAAAGACGTCTGGATGATTGGCTTATCCACTTACATTGCGCTACATAATCAATGATGTCTACCTCAGCCAAACGCGAGCAAACGGTGCTCATTCTCAGCTTTTGTGCTTTACCCCACACGCTGCTGCTTTGGATTATCCTTTGGACATACTACAACTGCATCCATCAATTACATCAGTCCAAGGGAGAGGCGCACGTGTAAGCGTTGTCGTTCTTGTGTTCTTAAAACATACCTTTTATATATTACTTCCCCATATTACCCTACAGTCGCAATTCAGTACGCCTTCCAAAATATTTAACTAAAGGTTATCAATATCGCTGGTCGCTTAACTTGACGATTTAAACTTATGTTTGCTTTCTCTTCAACCATCCTACGGGACTTGTAAAGAGAGCGATTTTTGCATGGAATATATCATTGTTCATCACTGTTAAACTAGACAAACGCGCCT
>CALYDF020006553.1:0-13302 GCA_944474145.2 Dicrocoelium dendriticum
CCCTCGTTCCAAAGCTGTTCAATGCCCTGGTTGTAATGGATGGCAGCATATCTTTTGTCGTGTCAGCCGCGCGGGACTGTACCATGAGCTTCAGCTGTGTACCTTCCCGGTTATTATCTTTCAGAGTGACACAAATGGAGCTTTAGAGAACAATAAACTACCATTCCCTGTTCGCCCGATTCTCCCTCTGCTTCCTTGCTCAGCTGAGACCGGGGTCTCCACAGAGGACGAGATTACGCCTTCCTACCTAAATCACTCAGGTGCGGACACCTCGCAACGGCGAAGTAGACACATTTTCGATACTCCTGAGAGAGCATAAACGTCTGAAGGGGGTCAGGGTTCCTTAACCGAGAGCATATGCGATTTTTGCAAAAATTGTGTACCAACGATCTGAGTCACCCTAAACATATCTGTGTGCAAAAGGACCGCTACAAAGACGCTGGAGCCTAAAACAGCACCGCAGCCTACTTCATCCCAGCTGCGGTTGGCTTTAGACAGAACGACTCAGCTGGAAGATTTGCCCAATGATAGCCTTAGCACACCGAAACCCCCTATACCTGATGGAAACAAGCATCCCTCCCGTGAGGGGTGCCTAATCATCGTAAGCGCTCCCTAGGCTAATGCGGAATCACCAGCAGATAGAATACAGGACGCTCATACATTCCCAAAGTGCTTGGTCGCTCTTCTGTTGATAGCGCGGGAGAAGGGATTAACTTCGTCTCTACATTTCGACCTAAGCGAAAGCGGAGCCCCTGCCAACTTCCGTCTTCTCGAAGTTGCCTGGCAGGACGAAGAAGAGTGCCGTCGTATCCTTGGACGAACCTCACGTCTAAAGGGAGAAAAATTCTATGATCTTAGAGATCTCTCCACAGAAGACCGAACCAAAATAAGGAATGCAGTTAAGGTACTACCTATTCGTAAAGCAAATGGCGAGACCAGCTTGCACACAGTTGATTTTCAGGTAGTGCAGAAAGTACAGAGGTCCCGTTGGAAGCCACTGTTAGTCCTCCACGGTACTTAAAAACAAGGACGAAGAATGAACTACAGGTGGTGGTTGCAAACGTTCACAGCCTCGGGAACGAGTTGGACGAGGTACACGCACTCACTTCAAATCTGCTTCTTGATATGTTAGCCTTCACTGCTTTCTTGCCCATATTAGCTATCTCATACTCCAAAGTCTACTTCTCAGTACGTCAACATTTCCGTACTGTCCAACCTGGAGCAAGCGCTGATTGTGGCGAGGAGCTTAAAGTTTATCTCGTGGACGTTGTCAGCGACGCTGCTAGCGGTGCAGAGCTGTCCTGGTGCTGAAGCAATAGTGGCTTCAAATCTCTTTTGGTTGGCGTTGTCTGCTAAGCCTAGTGGGGACATGGCGCCTCGGTGTTAGACTTCACCAAATCGGATGAAAACCGCAGAGATTGTCTTTTTGTGGGCGATTCAAGGCCCCGGATGGCAACTGGGACCTACAGCGTTTTCGCCTTCCACCCTAGTCCGTTGACAATAGCCTCCTTGAAACCGTCCTCAAACCGAATCTCTCCCATCATATAACACCGCACACACAGCTACTTCCCGGCCAGACGCCACACACTGCTGCTTTTGTGTTCACTTCGGCTCTGTCTGACGCCTCGGTATTGACGCTTCTACAGCCCATTGGTAAAAGCGACCATTGTATTACTTCCTTCTTATGGACTAAACGCCTTGCTATTCGATCCAGGAGTGCACACAGTCGAAACTTCTGGCGGACCGACGCATCCAAGTTAAGAGCTACAACGAGTACGCTTGGCTGGAACCCTTCAGCACACATTGAACTCGATGTGCTTGGAACGAGCTATTTTACAAGTTATAACTACGCAATGAGGAAGCCGTCCCATCCAAAGGTAGCGGTCCTCTCTCTAAGGGTCCCATTGGATGGAACAAGTACTCAGGGCCAACATGAAACAACGAGGAAAACTATGGGACAAATCCAAACTTCCCGCTTAGACATAGACTACTCTAAATATAAGGCCATCAGGAATCTCTGTTCCCCCAGAAACGTGAAAAGAGACAACGATCCGAGCACAGCCTGGTTAAAAATTCTCTTTCTAGGCCAAAGAAACTATTTTCATAACTTAATATATCTTCCAAGGTCAAGAGTGAAATTTCTACACTGTGCGCGGGTGAGCCAGGTATAACACACTCTGATGATGACGTCAAAGCTGATTGCTTGGATCTAAACTTCACCTCAGTTGGCTAGAAAGGCAATAACAATCATGTAAATAAATAAATACATAAATATTTTATTCTCGACAAAGCGAGACACGCCTTTTGGGCATGATCAGCATATTGCAATATTGTACATGATAGCAGAATAAGCAGCACCAACAGCGGGAGTAGTACAGTTGGAGACAGTAGTGTGGGCCCATAGGGCCCAAAGGTTGTATGAAGTCTATGTACACAGAATGCGAGAGGAAGAGATAGCAATCAGATCCCTTATATGGTATGTCGATGAGGAACTAGTGCGATGAGGTCCCGTACGCAGTGTAGGTTAGTGAGTGAAGTGTGAGGAAACGGGTGAAAAATGCTTAAGAATAGTGGCATGTCACTAATCAGATTTGTAGGCGTGTTCGTGCGAGAGCAGATATATGCACAGAACTTGTAAATTTGATGTCGGTCAACTTGCCAATGTGTTAGGGTCGGTGACTTTATTGAGTGACGAGTCACATCCGCCGCGTCGCAGTGTTGTTAAACAGACATTTGTGGCTTTTTGTAGGGAAAACGCTTGCCAGACGAAGACCCACCACGTCCTGGAAAACTGCCGGCTGGTGATATAACATTGACAAGATTGTACCTGGCCGATTACCCTCGCGGAAATTCGCAGTCATGGAACGCCAGTTTGTTTCCCATGACTGTGTAGTCACCTTCGGAGTCCAGTGCAAGTGGTTGGAGCTGTTGAATTTGGACGACTCAGGTGACTTGTATTGAGTTGATCAGTTTTCTAGGTACTTTAGTGTGTCAGGATTATAAAGTGCGGGTTTCTTCTTTATTCATTATTGATTCCATGCCCATGGGAGCGTCGCAGGTATGTCCTCGGCGGTGCTCCGTGCAGGTAAGGTTATCCTGTAGAACAAAGGTGAGAAGAAAAACGGACCGAGCAAACTGCCAAGAAAATTGAACAGGATTATGTTATTGTATAAATATAAAATTTAAGGTAAAGTTGTGCTGGTTGAAAGCAATGGAGTGACGTATATGTTGTACATCATATCCGTATTCATAGTTTTGCGTTGTAGCACGAGACCCGCTATTTGCTGAATGTGAGAGGAAGATGCTGGCCGAAGTGGCCTAGCGTACGCAAATTTGTCCTGTTTGAAAACCGTGAGTATCAGGCGTTGTTAACCGGTAAATGAGTTAAGGGAATCCGAAGAACATAGTGAGTGGTTTAACAAGCTCTTAAGGTATAAGTTGAGCGATCTGTTGAGAGTGCTAGAGCTTACCGTTCGAACATGTGCGAGAGCCAGTGAAGTTATTACGCCGGGTTTGAGGCCATGAAAATAAGAATGCAACATGTTCAGCATTCGGATGCTAGGCAGCTGGGTGAAGGGGTGAGTCGGAGTGTCAAATTTGTAACGAGAATGGGATTTATATACTACAATTGTAGCGACAGTGCGGTTGCAAATCTAGCCCTAAAGGGACCTGGAATAGCGGAAAAAGATAGGGACTTCTACAGTGCAGCAAACAGGCCAAATATACGACGGGAAATGGTGGTACTGGGAGTCGGGTTAGTTAAATGGAAGAAACTGCTTGCCTACAGGCCTTCAACTTTAATAATAGGAGAGAGAAGGGCTTGAATACTACAGGTTTAGTTAGAAAGGGGTTGTAGGGTCAGCGCTGAAGTGGACCTGGAATATCATTATTGTGAGCAGTAGCCGCAAAAGATGCTATGTGTGCCACTCTAATGTGGACATCCACGGTGGAACGTTGAAGTCAAATAGACTGCTAGTTATAACTCACTAATTGGTGAGTTGCTGGCAGCCTGATTAGTTTGTATACAGGAGCGGCACGCTTTATTAGGCTAAGCATAGTCTGATGGGTGTGCAGTGTGAAATACAAGAGCGAGAACAGACAGCAATACTTGCGACAGCTGTAGAGAGAAAACGACAGTGGTGCCGGCTCCGGAAGTGACCAAGGGTAAGGAAATGATACAGACAGCACCGCCAATTGCTAAGTTGTCTCCCCAAGGTTTGCGATGACAAGAGGTGCGGAAAAAGTATACAATAGAGTATGGTTAAACATGGGAGTGGATGAGACCCAAAGAAGTTTAAGTGCACAGCACCTGGCGCTGGTGGAATAAGAAAGCCATCAGTCCAATAGACGGGGAGGTGAGAATTAAAATTGCATGGCAGCTGATGAGCTGAGGCTAGTGGTACTTATACCACCATTGAATAGTTGCGATATGGATGAAGAGAAACGCCAAACAAGAGAGGGAGAGGTTATTGTGAGCTGAGATGAATGATGGTGGAGCCGAGAGCCAAACGCAATCAGAGACCGGAAACTTAGATTTCGGTATGCGTTACCAAGCATAGATATAATGATTCAGACAAAGAAAAGTATCATAAGTTTGTAACTTATACCAATGAGAACTTTAGTCGATGGCAGCCGATGTTCAAAATAAGAGAGGCCTTGGTTTGAGACCTATAGGCATTTGGAGCCTGAGAGGACTGACTTGTCCAAAATGTTTTGGAATCAGAGGCACAGTAGGAAAGATAACCAAAAGAGGCCTGGGATGTTGCGCTGGCATTAGTGATACCTATACCGCCACTGAACTGTTGCGATATAGACCAAAAGAGAGGCCAACCAAGAGAGGGGATGTAATTGTGGTCTGAGAAGCATGATAGTGGAGCCGAGAGTCAAAACTCTACCAGGGGCCTGAAATTGCAATTTCGGTAGAAGGACCAAGCATGCAGATAATGTATCCGACGGCGGCGAGTACATGAGGCAATTAATTATACTAATGAGAAACTTAATCGATGGCAGCCGATCATCAAATAAGAAAGGCCTTGGTTTGAGACCTATAGGCATTTGGAGCCTGAGAGGCCGGACTAGTCCAATAGTTTTAACAATGAGTGCCACAGTAGCAAGGAGATCAAAGGAGGCATAGGAAGTTGCGCTGGCTCTAGTGGTACCTATACCGCCATTGAACCGATGCGATATGGACCAAAAGAGAGGCCAAACAAGAGAGGGGAACGTAATTGTGAGCTGAGATACAGGATGGTGGAGCCGAGAGGCTAAAGTCAATCAGAGACCTGAAATTGCAATTTTGCAGGGAATCAAGCATACAGATAATGTACCAGACGGAGGCCAGTATCATGAGGCTGTTTCTTATGCCAATAAGAACTTTAATCGATGCTCAAAGGAAGAGAAGCCTTTGTTTGAGACCTATAGACATTTGGAGCCTGAGAGGCCGGACTAGTCCAAAATGTTTAGCATTGCGAGCCACAGTAGCAAGAACATATAGCGACGCCTGGGATTAGGTATACAGATATTGAATCGGACGGAGATGAGAATCATGAGGCTGTTACTTATACCATTGAGAACCTTAATCGATGGCAGCCGATTCTCAAAAGAAGAGAGGCTTTGGCTTGAGACCTATAGGCATTTGGAGCCTGAGAGGCCGGACTAGTCCAAAAAGTTTAAGAATGAGTGCCACAGTAGGAAAGATAATCAAACGAGGCCTAGGTAGCTGCGCTGACACTAGTGGTACCTAAATCACCATTGAACGGATGCGATATGGACCAAAAGAGAGGCCAAACAAGAGAGGGGAACGTAATTGTGAGCTGAGATACAGGATGGTGGAGCCGAGAGGCTAAAGTCAATCAGAGACCTGAAATTGCAATTTTGCAGGGAATCAAGCATACAGATAATGTACAAGACGGAGGCCAGTATCATGAGGCTGTTTCTTATGCCAATAAGAACTTTAATCGATGCTCAAAGGAAGAGAAGCCTTTGTTTGAGACCTATAGACATTTAGAGCCTGAGAGGCCGGACTAGTCCAAAATGTTTAGCATTGCGAGCCACAGTAGCAAGAACATATAGCGACGCCTGGGATTAGGTATACAGATATTGAATCGGACGGAGATGAGAATCATGAGGCTGTTAATTATACCATTGAGAACCTTAATCGATGGCAGCCGATTCTCAAAAGAAGAGAGGCTTTGGCTTGAGACCTATAGGCATTTGGAGCCTGAGAGGCCGGACTAGTCCAAAAAGTTTAAGAATGAGTGCCACAGTAGGAAAGATAATCAAACGAGGCCTAGGTAGCTGCGCTGACACTAGTGGTACCTAAATCACCATTGAACGGATGCGATATGGACCAAAAGAGAGGCCAAACAAGAGAGGGGAACGTAATTGTGAGCTGAGATACAGGATGGTGGAGCCGAGAGGCTAAAGTCAAGCAGAGACCTGAAATTGCAATTTTGCAGGGGACCAAGCATACAGCTAATGTACCAGACGGAGGCCAGTATCATGAGGTTGTTTCTTATGCCAATGAGAACTTTAATCGATGCTCAAAAGAAGGGAATCCTTTGTTTGAGACCTATAGGCATTTGGATCCTGAGGCCGGTGTGGTCCAGAAAGTTTAAGAGTGCGAGGCGCAGTAGGAAGGCGAATCAAATGTTGCCTAGTACTTGCACATACAGTATTGCTGGGACATATCGACACCGAAGTAGGTGCTTCCTTAACGTTACTACTAGAACTGAACTCAGGTCCGTCACCAGGCCCAGACGGGCTACACCTCCACTTGCTCAAGTTGGTAGTAAAATTCATTGCCGTCCCACTGTGACAAAATTGTCCGCTCTCTCATAAATCTTGCCGATTACCTGTCAAGCGGAAGACGGGTGTAGGTGTGCTGAAATACAAGGGTGGAAACCGCCAGAACCCTGCGTACTATCGGCCAATTTGCTTGAGGTCTGTTGCCTGCAAGATAATGGAAAAGCCAGTTAAACGTGCCATCCATCAACTCTGCGAAATTCTGAACATATATTCGTCTACTTAGCATGGCTTCCGAAAGGGACGTTTCTGCAACCCTAGCCTGCCGGTCGCAAGAGAGAAGTAAGTTAAGTCAATGGACGCTGGAAAAGCTTCAGATGTGGGCTTCATTGACTTAATCAAAGCTTGTCACAGTTCCTCATCAGGAACTACTCTCTAGACTCTGCGGATTTGGCATATCAGGGAACCTCCTACTATGGGCCAGTGACTTCTTGCAAGGCCGGAACAGGCAAGTCAAGGTAACCGAAACCCTTCCAGTTCCAGTACTTATGTCTAGTGGCGTTCCACAAATCTCCGTTCTCGGACCGGAATGGTTCAAGATACAAATGGACTGTCTGATCTATGAGGACGACCTCAAGCTATGGTCGGAAGAATCTAGCCTGGAAGGCACAGACCGATTACCGGAAACGCATGTTCTACGACACTCTTTGTCTGTCAAGTGAGGTTTGACGGTCAAAAAGATAAGTGCTCTGTCCTTATCATCGGTGCTGCTAAACCACTGGGCACCTATCACAATGGAGTGCTCCTTCCCAACCTTTTTACACAGGAAACGGATGTGGGGACAATGGTATCCTCTGAGCACAAAACTTCCCTTGATACATTAAATAATATACCGCGGCGAACAGCATATGGAGCGTCATAAAGAAATCATTCACTAAAATGACGCCGCACATAATTAGAGCCCTCTTCACCTCCCATATCCGTCCCATCCTTTAAATTCGGACATCAGCCCAAAGCCCCTGTATCAAAGCACGAAATTGACAAAACAGAAAATTTCAGCAAATGGCATCGAAAATTGTCCTTGGGCTACAGGAAATCCCGTTTCCTACCCGACTACTGAGGATGAACATTCTTCCCTTAGACTATCGCCGAAGTAGCGGAGACCTCATCTATATTAGGCAAACCCTACAGGAGAATGGGTGAACGAGCTGAGGCCCCTGGTAACACTATCCTAACAGTAAACGTAGCAAAGTGGACAGAAACTGGACAACATTCCAGTTAAGATATTAATGCATTACTTCAAACTAGACGCATTTAGTTTGACATTGGTTAATGAATAAATGATTGGTAAGCATCATACGTGATATTATTTGACCATAACACGTGTGGTTTAAATGCATCGGCAGGTCATTTTATTTGCACAGTTTCGGTTTTGTAACCATGGTTGCTGCTTGCGCTTGGTTTTACGCTATTGCTTAGTTCCTTAGATAACGCGCCACCTAAGGCACCCCTATCAGGTTTTCCAGTTATAGCTTGTTTGATACATAGGTATTCATTTTCAGCATGCTGCATCGGAAAAATTATCAATTAACTGCACTGTTTCCGTCTCGTAGCACCATTTACCGTGGAGCAAAAAGAATGACATCAGGGTTTAGCTACGAAGAAGTGCTTCTGTTTCCAGCAACTAAGTGATAAAAGGGTACGAGGTTTTGTAACATATATTACTTATGAATGCATACACAATGCAGTCCTCTGATAACGTTACCAACTGCTGTGACGATGGCAGGGACCCCGATGCAGTGGTCCATAACTTGAGAAAACTTATTACAAAATCTCAAATAGCAACGTCAATTTTGTCCACTGTTGGGGCTTGTGAAACCGTTGATGCGATTTTTGCCAAGGACTACCGGACGCAGATGCGAACTCCACGGAACTCCGTAGACAAATGGGGGCACCGGACACTTACAGTCACGTAGGTCTGCTGAGAGGTTTACGGCGGGCATGCTCTGTTCATTTGCTCGCGGCTGATGACACACTATACTATCAATTGCATATTGACGGATTTAAGCCTTGTAATACACCCAAGATGCATATATGGCCGATCATGTGCCGTGTCATAAAGCCAGTGGTTACGAAGCCATTCATTGTTGGTGTCCATGATCGGACCTCAAAACCAAATGACGTGGACGATTATTTTTACGACACAATTTATGAGATCCGTTCTTGACCAACCGAAGGATTATTCCAATTAAAAGGCGTTATCTGTGACAACCCTGCACGCGCTTATGTGAAACGCAAGAAAGCACACTCGGGTTATTACAGAGGTAACAAATGCACCCAACGTGGTGGGTGTATGAGCCGCTAGGTGCCATACCCACTTATGGATAGCGCACTCCGGACCAATGCATCCGTTCGAAGGAATGCCAGCCAACCGTCGCCTTTCGCTGCTTTGAATGTACATTTGGTTGAAGACTTTCCAACTGCCAAAATGCATTCAGTATGTTTGGGTGTGATGCGCAGATTGATCAAAAACTGGCCCACCTCACCCATGGACAGTGGATTTCGACTGCGCAGGGAACGAACTGTTTTGGCGAACGAATGCCTGCATGACTTCGGACCTTCTTTGACATCCGATTTTCCATGTAACTTTCGATCACTGGACGAATTCTGACCTTGGAAGACAACCGCATTGCGTCGGTTATTGCTAAACGCCGGACCAGCTTGTTTAATCGGAGTATTGCCTGAGGCTTTGATCATAACTTTCTAGACTTCTCAGTTACTATTTAGATTATGCGCCACCCTCACCTTCACACAGACTTATTTAATTTCCTTATTCCTTTAGATAATTATTTGGATCATTACGGTCCCAGTGAGATGACGTGGAACGTGCACGCACTGGTTCATCTACCCGCTGCCGTACAGAAGATGGGTACATTAGACAGCTTCTCAGCATTTCCTCTTGAGTCTCGCTTGTTTTCCATCAAGCACATGATTCACAATTCTCCGTGTCCGGTTGCTCAAATCATGCGGCGTACGTCGGAGGAGGAACAGGTTCCTGCTACTTTCAGCAACGCAAGCACGGGTGGGAAGGCGGAGATGTGTACATACAAGGGCCACAAAATGTTTCGTTTGCATGGCATTTTGTTTTCCACAGTGAAGCCAGATAACGTTGTCATCATCGATGCGCAAACCAGAGTGCCCACAGATATGTCTGTGAATGTGTCTGGAAACAAGGCCGTGCAATGCACGGAATTTATGAATCTTCGTAGTCTGTTTACGCATAGCATGCATTCCTCAACGGCATGCAGTTTCCGTGCATCGCAATTGTTAAAAGGTGTCTGTAGCTTTTCCGGCTGTCATATTCTGTTCAATTGCATCGCATTTCCCTTGAATGATTATCTTGTAATTTACGCTATGCCACACAGTTATACACTCTAATTATTGACGTCTTGCTTTTCCAGCACCGATGGCCTTTCAAGGATACAGCTTTGTCAACTATTTGACTCCGACGATTTAATAACTATTGTCAGTAACACCTGGTTTCGAGAAGAAGGTGCGTACGCCTAAATACCTTTGGTGCGTGGTACGCACTACTATGCAGCTGTGAAAAACCACACTGTATCTGATGTCGGTGGGGTCACCATTGCTGTCCATCATCGTTAGCACGAGTAAGTCTTATTTGTATCTTAACCCTCCTCGTTAGTTGGCTTCCAGCATGCCCGAGAAACGGAACATCAATCAGAGCTCGAAATGCTGCGATCCACAGCCGACACCATTCCGAAGGGTCTTCCAGCTAAACGTCCTATGTGGGTATGGTTTTATTATTTCCCCGTAGACGACGACCCGTCCGCTCCAGCTCGGATGACGAAGATGCCGCGCGTCTCAACAAACCCAAAAGACCTGCTGCAGCAAATTACGCACGTGCTCCCAGTTCTCTCCTCAGTGGCATTAGTCCACCACATCCAGGGCCATCAATAAGCAACCGTATGTAGCGCGTTCATATTGCCCCCATTAAACAGTAATCGCACCGGCTGTTATTGCTGACGTTGCACCAGCAAATCTGGAGGTACTACAGTTACTAAAGGTGATTAAAGCTATGACGTCACGGACGCCTTGTATTGCACTCAGCTTTATTTTTAGATGAATTATGCCTCATCCGATCCGAGCAGGTCGGCCATCGCCGCATGTCCGAAGCCATGTTGCAGATGCTGCAACAACAGTCCCAAAGGCTTGCACCGGGACTTTGCCATTTATCTCAGTGAGCTTAAGAGATATGATGAACGGCTGAAGGACTCAGATTTCAAAAACAGCGTCGTAAGTTCGTCTTATTTTTGAAAGACATCCAGGTCAACTATTTGTGTCCTGTGCACGTTGCTAACGTGCAACTCGTCGTCAGGGGACCATGGAGCGGCTAATGATAAGAGCATTTGCCCCGAAAATCAACTATTCAGGCGCAGGAGGCTTGTTTGCATTCAGGCGAACAAATAGGAACGACATTGTACAAGGAAGGTTGACATACAGTAAGGCGTATAAACTACAAACGCCTCATTCGGCAACGCACGGGTGATGCAACATCGGATGCTGATCTAACGGCACATCAAAACGTGGCTGCATTCTGCAAGGCACAAAAGACCGTCTGTTGAGCAAAGTAAAGTATACAGCGCGAACAAGGTCTGTCCACTGCTTCATTATGAACGTCTTTAGCCTCCTACATTGTCCATCGCCGAAGCGGATTAACCACATTGACAATGCGGGTTTTTGCAACCAACGATTTTTGTACTACACACCTTCATGTACATAAAGCATTTTTATACCCGGTCGTCATGTTCTTTCGTCTTGTGATGTGCACAAGTGCGAGGTAAGCTCCATTTCACATTCTGACCAACAGATTGAAGCGCCGCCTAGGTGTTTTACGACGTCCATCAACTACGGCAACACGTGCTGCGTGAACCTTGGGTTCGAACCGTCCTTGTATTCCTTAGGTACTAAGTGCGAAGAAGTGTGACGTCCGTATTCAGATATCCATGGTATGCAATCAAGGTTTCTGGACCTACTGGATTGCCACACATAGTGGTGAATTTCTATTGGTCAACGCTGACATCCTTTTCACTAGTCCGCCGTAAACTGGACAATATCCCACTTTAGCCGTCTCACGGAGTAAGACCCTGTCCAGTTTGGCGTAATGCTCTCACAGGAACGTCTAGGAGGCCAATCTGGACAGGACCTGGACATGTGCTACCAGGGGCGGTCTTTCATCTAAGACTTGGCAGATAGACACGAGGTCACAGCTGGACGCTGTTTAAACCGAAAAGGTTCAAACTCCGAGCACATGTTGCTCTCTCTACTTGGGAAATTAATGACTGGAATTAACTGCCATCCGTTCCTGATAATGCGCAGTCAGAAGCGCGTTCCAAACATTTGCTAGATATTTGGCGACCGACTGTCAAAGGAACCTGCAGGACTGATAATACCTCCTAAGCAAGGCAACAGCTAATAAGACAGCAATCCTAAGCAGATCGGGGAGTGAAGGAGCTGACATATAACACTTCTTCTCTCTACCAATAATAAACTAGAAACACAAACGTCGGTTTAGGTCTCACTTGTGCCAGAATTAAAACAACAGCATTTTCAACGAAAATAATATTGTCAATCACCGTGAAAAGCTACAGTATTTGTATAACAATACATTCATACGATAAAATTACACACGATATGATATCATCCATGCCTATTTCCAAATAGTATCCAAATCATGTTGCGTGACTGCAGATCATATTAACAAAGCGTTTGTAAAACTCCAAAAGTTAAATTGGCGGAACAGGTTGCAATGGTGTTCAAAAATACAATTACTGGTCTTTCTTCTTTCACAGCAAATTTGTGTTTATATTTGTGTTTTGTTTGAAGCAACTCTCTAAGTTGTTGCGCGCGTCCTCGTGTCCCAGTGGTGCGTTCTTATTTGTATTATATTGTCCATCTTAGATGCGTGCAAAGTGGCGCAAGAAACGTATGAGGCGGCTGAAGCGAAAACGAAGGAAGATGAGGGAAAGGAGCAAATAGAAATTTGACGTTTCTATCGTGAAATACATATTTGTATGAACAAAAATCCTCTTTTTGCTACTGGTGTCTCGGGTTGATTGTTAGTGTCCAACATTTGAAAGTATACTAGGTTTGTTCCATTTCTCTCTTCAGATGTACGGCGACCATTTGAACTACCAGCGGGATTCGGACGGCTCTGAAGCGCTTAGCGATGACAACAGTGCCGATGTTGAATTCGTTCCTTCAGACTCCGTGCCTTCAGGTGCGTTTACATCTAGCTTGGAATAGTGCCTTGTCTTATCATGTGTATTATACTGCGTTCACTCTGCTTCTAAGTCTCCGCAATGGCCAGAAAGATTAAGTTGATCGACATCAAGCGGTTGGCACGTGGTTTACACTTGCTTCTGAATGAATTAGTCACGCGCAACACACTTTTAGGTTTAGCACTATGAATTAGCTGACTATGGAGGTTCAGTCATCGGAAAGTATTTCTGTAGTCACAGTAAAAAGTACGACACAACACTC
>CALYDF020006554.1:0-13307 GCA_944474145.2 Dicrocoelium dendriticum
CCCAGAAGCTAACAGTATATAACAGACGTTTAAAAGAGGAAGTTATTTACTTACACTTTCTTACTTAGAATTACGTCTTCATCCTACACCTGGAGTTAACCATGGAGTTAGTTGATGTTACCTGTGGGTGCTGTGAATCTAAGCGGATTGATGGGCCACAGCGGAGCAAACGATAAGTCCTTATATTCATATTTGAAGTACTAACTGTATTACTATCGTTATTATCATTATTTTTATTTCGATATCCTGTCCAGCTATTCAACAGCATTTGTAAAGCAACGCTTCTCAGCCCGCATAAATTCATTTTTCATTGAAGCGTCTGTCTAGTGTTATGGCAGGTGGAGGGAATTATCTGAGTAGGAAGTGGCTTCACCGAATCACCAACATCTAAATAACCGATCTAAAACACTAACAAGCCCTCAATGATAGGCATTTTATTGCCTTTTCGAACGTAGATTAGCTTATCTCAACGGCGGATGAAAGTCCTCAATCAGTGTACGCAACTTGCTTTAAATTTAGCTTCTTGTAGTAAATGCCGGTTCTTGCACAACAGCTCTATGAAGTACACGCAATATGCATTGTGTATATGCATTTGAAAGGTAAATTTCTGTTCTATACTAAGTGAAGCAATGTGTGACGTAATGTCAGCAGGTGTGATTTACCACTTCAAGCACTTCGACAGCCGTGGGGCACATAATCTCTTCTGCTGTCAAATTTAGCAGATGTTCTTTTTGTGTCGAAAATGCATGCTGGTTCCTTACCAAATTCTTACGCAAATGACTGATTTTTCAACTCAATTCGTTCTTGACATTTGAAATCGCTAGTTCCTGCAAACCAATTTATTAGCCGCTGACGTACTATGGATGGGCGGTCGAGCGTGGTCTGTGTGAGTGATTTGTCATTGTGAGCCAAATTTATTTCGAGATTGCCACTTGTGGGAATTCTGTTGCGGAAGCGTTAGGAAACATTCTATTCCGTTTGTAGAGGAGGTAAAACTGCACTTCAGTAAGTGTGTAACAAAGCGTAAATTCCACTGTCCCAGTTTAACAAAGCTAAGTTTATTTCGGTTGTTTATTTTTGAATGACATTAAAATTAATTATAGTTATCCATGAGATGAACTCAAGAGCATAATGCTACCATTTTAGTCACAAACCCTCTTAAGAAATAGTAAAGCGGTTGATAGATGTAGTTCGCAGCCAACGGATTAAACATCATTTTCCACGGATCTACAGTCCCTGAAAAGTCAGTCGAATGTAATATTCACCTCATCTTTTTTAAGATTTTATTGTTGACCTCGGCATAACTTGAATGTCCGACTTTAACATTCAGAGCTGGCCGCACACGAAATAGTTTAACTTAGGCAGTCCACGACTATAATATACCATGAAATCCACACAACTCCAGCAAAACTTAAACAATTCAAAACTTTCACACTGATTATTCTTGAAAAAGTTGCCAAGTTTGCTGCAGTTCGCGTACCAGCAGTGTTGAAAAATATAAAATGGCTTTCACCAAATGTTTTTATTGCCAACGGCTTCCTCTAGAACCTCTGATTGCGATGATGCCATCCCAACTTGATGCTTCTGCACAAGCGGATAAACCGAAAGACTTCATTGTCACGTCCAATTTTGAATTGCAGCATAACTTTATGTGGAGGCTTTACAAAACGAGCAATACTCGAAAAGTACAAAGAATTAGGACAGCTGTGCTCCCTAATTTCTTGCTCATCGGTTGCGCCTTCCTGCGGAATAACTTATTGACCACAATTAGACCATACGCATGTGCATTAAGATTCCACATGGAACTTAAAAGTCACCTCAAACAAGCCTAAGGAATGAAATAGTTTTCGTCAAGATAATCGCCTAAGTGTTCTCCTAGGACAGATTGAATAATCTCTGGCTATTAGGAAATATGTTACACGGATTCTTGGCACCAGCAATGATCGTATACCACGGAATATTATGTTAAACCAAGAGTCTTAGACATGAACGTGGGTAGTCAAAGTCCAGTGCAAACACATTAAAAGCGGGATTCATAAATACTTATACACAGGGGAGGGAAATACCGGTGTTAACAGCAGAGAAGAAGAATGCTTATTTGTTCTTGCCTTTCAAAGGAGACCATGTATCAAATGATATCGGACATAAACTCCGGTCCGCCCTTACTCGCTCCTACGCGACCACCCAGTTGCCACTCATACATACAACCCGAACCCTTGTTCCTCATGACCGTCAGCGCAACTCATCAGTCAGTTCGGCCTCTCACGTCGTTTACCAATTCACCTGCGGTTGCGGTGACATTTACATAGGCAGTTAGCTCAGAGGGTGGCAGAACATGTGCCGAGATGGGTGGAGCAACTGATGACGCAACAAAACGGAGTGGATCCGAGAATGAACAGGAGTGCAGCATCATCCGTCACCAAGCATCTCTTGGCAAATCGACACCAGGTGAACCCGGAGACTGTGTTCAAGGTGTTATTACGTAACAACAACCCGATACTTTCAAGAATTAGTAAGGCTTTGCTGATTAGGGCTTATCAACCTGGGTTGTGTGCACAGAAACTACTGAGACAATCAGTTAGGTTACCATGGTCTTGAGTTTGACATTTGGATTGGTGTGCACATTTTTCCCCCAGTATATAACTCTCTATGAATCCCGCTTGTATTGCTTTTGCGACTGAGGAGGTAAATTGAAATTTTGACGTATCGCAAGTTATGTCTTCTCACTGCTTCAACGAAAAGTCCAGTGCCGCGTAACTATATGCTAGATACTCGGAGCATGCCTTTTCTTGGTGTACATGAATGACATCGCGAGTGTCTCAATTCAAATTGCCTAAAAATCTCCAAAGATTTAACGATATGGTGTGTTAACGCTTCAAACGAGGATCGCACAGCCTTATAAATTGATTCGGACAACTCTTACACCTGCTTTACCGAGAACATGTTACGCACAACTACCGCATAAGGACACAACTACTACAGTCCGTGGTGAAACTGTACGCTCTCCGGCGCATCCCCAGGCTGCGGATTGGGGAAAGCCTTCCTTGTGGAAGTAACTGCGAATACGTTACGTCTGCTTTGCAGGCGAGATGAATAAGCAGTCACCGAAAATCAGCGGCAGTGTCTCAGAGCTTGGGGGTTCTGGACTGGTCACCTCGTTCTCCATCAAATATCACAAAGCTCGTACGCCAACCAACCTTATAATCGTCTTTTAAAACAGCAAAAACTGCTCTGTGGGGTCATCGGTTTATGTTGGCCACAAAGCATAGCCGACTGGAATGTCGACGAGATATTTTCTCACTCCGAGTGTCACCGCGCTGATACGCCCTCCTAGTTCATGTAATTAATCTCCCACATTATCATTATTCAAAAACACCTTGGCTATTCACTGACACAAGTACACAATTTGACAAAGCTAATGGCCATCGGAGGACGACATCAGCGCAGAACAAATAGTGGACGCTGTCATGGTTTATCTTAATTTCAGGCTGGAGTAGTTACATTTCTGCTGCTGCAACTCTCTTGGTGGGTCATTTATCTTGCGCCTACTTTAATCAAAATAGTATTTTTATCTCGTAATGTTAAGCATAACCGTACTACGGGACTTGTCAGGCAGTTGACTTTACCCCAGTTATAATCCAATGTTCCACTGCATAATACAGGAACACCCTCTCGCTGGTCCGTCTGCCGGTGGCCGAGCGCGCTGCATACCTGACTTACAAACATATGGGCCCCGGTTCGAAGCTCTGTAAGGTTGGGCGTCTTCGCAGTATACGCAGGCCATACGCGACTGGTGGTGGTCGTGCGGCAGAGAAGTGCCATTACGGCGTACAGCTGACCCCTCATGATTATTTTATCGCGCGTCCAAGGAATACACGCAGCACCACTGTATTTGGAGTTCGTAAGATTTATTCACACTCAAACAGCGATCACAAACATTGAGCAGCAAACCCTAATTTTGATTCAGCAGCATTATGATGGCATGGTAACAGTGAGGTGTGGAAAGATAACGTTTCTCTGGCAAGCAAAGTGAACCTTCGTCAGAGAGTACCAACTTCCTCTACAAAGATCATAGAAACCATCATCCAAAATGCTTCTAAACTGGAGCTTTGTAGTCTTTTGTTGAGGCTCTTCTGTCGTGCATTGTCAGACATTATCTAGGTGATATATCAATAACGTGTATGGTCAAATGCTTAGCAAAGTAAACTTACGGCATGAAATGTTGCCTAAATGTGTTCATTTCTTGAGATGTGTAAGGTCGGATAGATTTGCTCGATGGGAATCCTCTGGATTCGACGTAACCCGTCGTGCTCCTGAAAAAAGCAATATAAACAAGTAAAGGATGTAAGTGGACGATCGGGCAGGGTTTTTCGTATGAACTGTGCTGATTGCTGCTATACATACGTTAGCCATCCATGAATAATGATGCGTTACACATCTCGGAGTATCCTAACCATCCTGCGTAACGTTAACGAGGCTGGTTATAATGTATGGATCAGCCAACCGGTAGGATAAGAATGATCAGAATCCCTGAGGTGCCTTGTACTCGAAACTGAATTGTTGGCAAACACCTTAGGTTTACAAAAATCTGTAATAGTTTAAGCTTCCAAAAGCACAAGTTTGAGAGTTAACCAGAATAGTTCATTCCAACGCATCCGGTAGTTTCGGAGGCTAAAGTGGGATCCTGCGCACCGATTCCGGCCTCGAATTTTGAAAGATTTGCTTCGAACAGCGTCAAAAATATATCCGGAAAATACGTAGAAATCGCTTATTAAACACTTGCTTGGTGAAGTTCTAATCAAAACCATTAAAAGTGTGAGTGATAACTTGAGTTCCAACCCCCCTTGTTATGCAGATTACGGTGAGCCTTGACGCTGCTACGTAACCTGATGGACCGAGGAATAGTATGGGTAGAACTACATCACATCTATACTCATTCAGACAGAAGTCACGCGCCTGGAAAAGCATTGTTCAACCGTGTCGTCCGTTCAGGAATCATCCGCAGTGCGTATTCCATCTGACCCCTGTGGAACTCGAACCCTAAAGTTGCTGTTACGAGTTTGTGGTTAAAAGCACTGAGCTACGGAGGAAGGCGACAACCCTCGTGACGAAGTTAACACCCTCACAGGGATCAGATCGAATGCATACTGCTGTCGATTCCCGAAAGATGTAACGACCGCACAGTGTTTTTCCGGGCGGGGGTTAGCTGCCTGAGTGCGTTTAGTTGTGAGGAATTTCTACTACATTAATTTGGTTCGTCATGGGTAATTTCACCCTGATGTCCGCCGCACATTCGGGATCGGACAACGCGGCTGTTGCACCTCATTCGACTTGATCAGCAGCTTGCATCTGCAGAACCCCTGCTGGTCTCGAAACACAATGACATAGGTCACTGAAACATGGGTGACAGCTGTGGACCGTAGAAGCCTTACACGAACTACGGCGCTACAAATCAGATAATCACCGAAAGTATTCCACAAGTTTGTCCATCCGAACCCTCTACACAAGGCTGCAGCACATCTCATTCTGGGAAATCATTACCAGTGACGGTTAAATGCAACCTGCATTAACGGCCAGGATAACTATTTGTGCCGTCCTGTGAGATGGTCGTGTACAAATATAACCGCTTTTCGCAACAGACTCAATATTTGCTTGACAAAACTACCATGATGCTCATGTCCGCAATAGGAAAGTCCTCCAATATATGGTTTTAAAAGTGTTTCTTGACTTTGTGCGAGAATCTCATAAGATTCGGGTGCAGGATCCTGAACTCGTTTACACAGACTTGGTGAATACCTCGAGTGCAGTCACATCGTTGCGAGCAAACTAAAACTGTTCATTGAACAAGTACCGCTGTGGTGACCTTTATCACCTCTAGATAGAAATTTGGATCGACTAATAGAGCATTTGTTCAAAAATGATGCCACTTGTTTGTTCGAGCCAGGGTGCACATTTTTCGGTATAGAGCCATACTCGAACCGTCAATCGGCTTTGGAAGGGGCCTCGAGTCGCAAACCCAAGCTCATGACTTGTAAGAGTGGCGCTGCATCCTGGAAACCATCTTTTCATGACATAATTTTCAACTCAAAGTTAAGGTTACCCTTATCACCAAACAATAAAGGATGTACTTCAAAGGTGTCGAAAGTCCTGCTCCAGTGCGCACAAATGGTGGGAAAGGGGGTTTGGAAGTCGATACAATTTACGCATCAAACTGACATCAGAGAAACATTTGAAGATGGTCGAAAGCAATTAACCATTGGTTGAGGGAACACAAAATCAGTGGAAATTTGTCGCTAGCCCAGCTGTCTGCATTTCTGAACCGGAGCTCAGTGTAACTCCGCAGCCGTCCGAAGAAGAAACACGCAATCTACAGTAAGTCGCTTCTAAAGCATTAGTAGTGAATACTTTGACCCTGTGCGGTAGGCCATCAAGACATCAAAAATGCTTGTTAGCCGGCCACGCAAGGGTCGGTATAGATATGCGGGAAAAGGTTGTGTGTTCAGACACTCTTATGGTATCCGTAGCCTTAAATGATTTGCATATAAACGCAGCAGGACTTCTCAGAAAATTGGCCGAGCTTCAATCTCTTCAAGCCTTGATCACTTTGGCCCTTATCACTGCAACAAAGACATGGCTTAACGATGTGATTACCGACTCTGAGATCCAACTACCTGGTATGTCACTCGTGCGCAACTACCGGCTCACCAAGGCAGGCGGAGTAATTCTTTTTTGTCGCTCCGACCCACACTTTGTCCGCAGAAAGGACCCATGGATTCAAACTTGGAACACTCCATGGTGCTGTCTACATATAAGGCAGCGCGATGTATGCTTAGTGGTCATAGTATATCGTCCACCACTGTCCCTTTTGGCAATGGAGCAGGCTCTATTCCCGGCTAGGAAAAAGCTACTTGCATGATTTCACAATCACGTTCTCCTGGTAGGGAAATCCAACCTACACACTCTAGAAATCCTAATCATTCTGGACGAGTAGTTCAAAGCGGTACTGCAGGACCTAACTCGCTGGCTCTCCGCTGTACAACCATGTTACTTCTCCAATGCGTTTCAGGGCCATCTTGAACCTCGTTTTCATCAATGATACAATGAAAACGTGCACTCCTTCCGACCTCAACGATAATGCGACATTTGTGTCCCTCTACATGTCTACGAAGAATATTTTAAAGTGCCGAGGAATCTGACGCAACAAATAGTGATCACCTGTCCGATCACAGTAGTGCAAGAACTTGGTCTTTACTAGCGGAATGCTTTCCTGTGGTGGCCTGTGGAAATTTGTCGACAGATGCAACAGTCTAGAGGTGGGCATTTCAGAAACCAAAACCTCTCGCTAGAAAAAGATGAAGTAGTTGCTAAGGCCCAGGACTGGTAACTGCAGGGCACATAACCTCTCTTTGCGAGGACACCTGGGATGTTTTCCAGCACAAAGGAACAGCTGTGTCAAACCGGGCCGAGAGGATAAAGTAAAGAACCAACAATACCTTGTACTAAATTTTTTCCCCAACACCAGGCTGCTATCCAAACATGTAAAAATGTTGCTGGTTTAAGCGCAAAGTACCTGCTCCGCACACAACGTGCGGGTCAGCACAAACGGTACAAGAGGTGGCCAATTTACCTGGACAACAGTTTGGCCGTACCTTCCAAAGTGTGAAACCATCCTAGATCATGCATCCGCAGCCCATGCCGCCATCACTCCTTACCACATATCTTTCACAACCGCAGCTGTATTGAAGCTGCTGATGTCCCCGAAAGATATGAATTCGCTGGAAGTCGTTTAAAGTTGTTGCCATGAGGTTAGCTGAACCGTTAACAACACTCGTTCAGCGATGTCTTAACGAGTGCGATGTCCCCAAGATGTAGAGGCAGAGGATCATCAGTCCAATCTAGTAAATTGGTAACCGTGCAGAACCAACGAATTATCGTCCGACAACACTTCTTCCGGTAATCTTCAAGATCATGGAGTAAGTACAGATAAGGCACTCATGGTGTATCTGGAGAATAACAAAATTCTCGTTCCGGAGCAATACGGATTTCGCCAAAATCCCTCCTGTACCACTAATCTGTAGAGAGCTTGTGCAGGCTGGAAGGAATCTGTGGACGCTGGTGTAGGTATTCGACCGCCTCAACCATCGCATTCTACTGCATAAACTTCGAAAGTACGGCACGGAGATTCTGTTTCGGGATGGATTGGCGACTTTCTCATTCAACGTCACCTGAATGGGAGAGTTTGCAGTATATTGTAGAAACCAATCGTAGTTCACTGCGGCATACCTAAGGGCTTGGTATTCGGGCCCCGCCTGTTCCTTGTCTTCATAATTGATTTCGCAAGTGTGCTGTCTTCAAACAGTCTGCCATTTACCCAGGATCTAAATTGCTGGCATGTTATCGCTACATTGGATGATCACACAGCTGCGCAGGATGGACTGGACAAGGCGTACACAGGGACCAACAAAAGCATGCTGCAGTTCGACATCAATAAATGCAAAATTCTGAGTATAGGCCATCGGAGTACTCACATCTACAGCGGTCTTCTCATTAATGCGATCTCGGCATGCTTGTTCAAGATGATATCGGTTGTTTAAAGCAGACTGAAAAGGCATCAAAGGAAACCTTCTTCCTAGGACTTTCGGGAGTTTTGACGCCTCAATGTTTCCGGAAATGTCTAGCATGTAGGTCAGGCCGCACGCAGAATGCACTATTCATGCGTGGCAACCCAAGCTTAACACTATCTCACCGCGCTAGATACTGCACAAAGCAGGGCGACGAAGAACTTCAGAGGTATGTCCCGCATTCCCTACTCACTTGGGTGCAAACCCTCAAAATATACAGCGGACGTTATCAGCGTCCAAGGGCCGATCTCATAATGATGTATCAGATCCTGCGAAACCCCAACCACCCATGTCATTCCCTTCTAATACTCAGTCAAAACACCTCGCTAAGAGATCACCAGTTTAGGTTAGTCACGCAGTACAGCCGCATGGAATGTCGACGAAACATTTTCTCCCTCCGAGTGTCACATCCTTGGAAAGCCCTCCAGGCACATGTAATTAAAATGCCCTCACCTACTCCCTTCTCAAAAAAGCTCATTGATAATATTCTGACACATTTACAATACATGATATGGCCCTTGATTAGCAGACGATGTTACTAGTGCACAGGAACAGTGGACAATATCATAACCCCTGTAATCCAGGTAGTAATATTCGCACATATGCTACTGCAAACCCTTTGGCGAGTCATCTCACCAGTTCTTTTACTGCCACCGTTTTTTCTGAATTTCGAGATTTTCACCCTGACCATCCCCTAAAGTACATGTCAAACACTCGCGTTTTTACCCCGTCATAAACAATTGTTACATTACCTCACTAGCAAGTTAAGCAAACTAATATGCGCCTTCTTGATTTTTTATCATTATGCATATGTAGCTACTCACCGTTTCGAAACTAATCGAGTCTACACTGTAATCTACAGTGAAACTACAAAAGAAACATTGGTAGCGTGGTTGGTAGATGATATCAATTTGGTAACCAGTGGAGGCGAATCCTCACCAAAATTTGAGTATTACATACAAAGCATTTGACATGAACAATGAACAATGAATTTATACGGGTTAAAAAGCGTTGGTTTACAAGTCCCGTTAGATAGTTGGTGGGGATATCAACATAACAATAATTATGATAAGGATAGTAAAACAGTTAATACTTTAAATATGAAAATAAGGACTTATCGTTTGCTTCGCTTTAGTCATGTGATCCACTTAGATTCACAGCATTCACAGTTAACAACAAATAATTCCATGCTATACTCCAGGTGTAGGATGGAGACGTAGTGTTAAGTAACAAAGTGTAAGTGGATGAGTGCATCGTCCAACCGTCTTTTAAATACTGTTAGTGTAGGTGCACAAACGACCGGTTCTGGGAGAACATTCCACGGGTGACAGACACGGATGGAAAAGAAATTTCTGCGGCATTCCAGACGACTGTATTGTTCTGCGAGTTTTAATGAGTGGCCCCTCAGGTTTGTATTGCTGCTGACTTGCAGTAAAGGGCGGCACATATGATGTGGGTCTCGCAGAATCAAGTATGCCATAATCAGGTCGCCTCGTATTCTGCGATAGATTCCACTGAACAATCCCAGTCGTTGCCGTCTCTCCTGGTAGAAAAGATTGCGCATTCCAGTTACGTTCTTAGATGTCCGGCGTTGTGGCTGCTCCAGTGCATTAAAGTCCTGTCTCAACCATGGATGCCAGGCTTGAATTGCGTATTCGATATGGGAGCGAACATACGCACTGAGCAGTTGTTAAAATATGGAGCCGTTTATTTGTCCAAACGCCCGTCTCAACAGCCCCACGTGTTGGTTCCCGGTCTTCGAGGCCTTTTCGGATTGCCTGGAGCAACCCAAGTCATCTTGAACCAGGACATCCAAGTCACGTTCGAGCGTTGCGTGTCGTAGTATATTCGTTCCGAGTCAATATGAGTAGCTGCTCTGATGTCGGATGAAAAGCACCTTGCATTTACTGACGTTGAAATGCAATAAGTTTTGGGTCGAGCATTGATACACTGTAGCTAAATCACTCTGAAGCACATATTGGTCGGCGTTCGCCTGGATCCTGCGCCAGATCTTGAAATCGTCGGCAAACACTAGCAAGTTTTAAGCGATTTTCTGTGCAAGGTCATTAATAAACACCGAAAACAAACGTGGACCTAGAACTGAGCCTTGTGGCACACCACACTCTACTTGTATGGGATCTGATAATGAGCTCCGAACTCTGACCACTAATTGTCGTTGATGTAGAAAGTTGTCGATCCAGCTTAAAGAAGGGTCTCAGATCCCGTAATGCTGCAGCTTGGATAGTAGTATCCCATGGTTTAGACTATCGAAAGCCTTGGAAAAATCCAGGTAGATCACATTGTCACCTTCTCCAGCGACATTTGCCTCGGTCCAACTACTGCGTGCAATTAGTAAATTCGTTGTACATGACCACTGTCGACGGAAACCGTGCTGTTCAGGAGTGATGAGGTTGCAGTCTTCCAGATAGCACACAAGTGCATCGGCAACAATGTATTCAATGACCTTGGAGGGAATAGGAATAAGGGCTATTAGGCGGTAGTTGGAATGATCAGTGCTGCTACCACCTTTGTGAATCGGCGTTATTATTCCAAGCTTCCACATGGCGGGAAATTGGTTGTGATCTGAGCAGCGCTTGAAAAACTGAGCTAAAGTTCCTGCCAGTTGGTTTGCTGCTGCTCCTAATGCCTCTGGGCGAATGGTGTCGACACCCGGCGAGCTGTGTTTGCGTAGGGAAGTCAGCTTTTGCAACACAGCCTCTGCGGTAAAAGCGATGTGGGTTAGTCCCGGTGAGCAGAAGACAAAGCTTGGTAGATCGCTTGGTGGCAAGACTGTTTTGAACGTGGGTGCGTATTGCACTGCAGCGCGTTTGCTGATTCCACAGCCGTTCTTGTTGGGCCATCAGCCGTCTTGAGTGGAGGAAATCCTTGCCTCACCATTAGTAGGCTATTAACATGCTTGTACAGCAGTTTGTGGTTAGCACTGAAGGTTTTTGCTAGGTTCTGTTGATAGGCGGCTTTGTCTTCTCTTAACAATTGAGTGCAGTGGTTACGTTGGGCTACGTAGTTTTCCCAAGTTTCCGGTGCTGGAGCTTCTCTGTATACTCGCCATGCTGCGTTGCGTACAGTCATCCATTTTCGAGTTCTGCTCCTAACGAAGGAAATGGATTTGCACTTATTGCAAGCTTTTATCTCTGAAGCCTGTGCAATCAGCTGATTGAATGTGTTGACGAACTCGAGCCAGGCGACTTCCGGGGGTTCTTCTTCGGGGAAAGACCATGTTGTGGCGCTGACTAGCTGGGCGAGTCGGTCGTACCTTGTGATGGTTCGCACAGTATCATCCTTATCATTCAGATATTCTGCGTAGCACACAAAGCTGAAACTGCTGACTGCGTGATCACTGCGACCCAACGGGCAGTCTAAAACCAACGCATCAATCATATGCTCCTCGTTGATAAGCACAAGATCCAGCACAGATGGCCTGTTACCAGTTCTGAATCGAGTGGGCAAAGTGATGTGATTGTAAAGAGGAACAGTAGTTACTAGATCTTGTAGATCGGTTTTGAATTGTTCTCCGATCGTGGCAGGGGCTTCTAAATAATGTACATTGAAATCACCCATGATAAGAATGTGAGTGTACTTTTGTTGTAAACTGCACCTTAAAGCAGCTGAAAGACATGTAACTGAAAACTTCCAAAGAACGACTCGTTTTGCCCTCGGATAACTGTGCTTCAATCTGTGACAGCATGTTGTTCCCTAGTCACTTGTGACCACGGGCAAGTGCACGCATATTTGTCGAAGTGGACATACACCATTCCTAGTCATAGTCGCGCGTTACTTACAGAAATACACTCTTTATTTATATTCAACTGTGTTGAAGAGGTGTGGGCCCGCTCTGAAACAATAGTGGCTCTAATCCACAAATCCCCCTGCCTTATTCCTCCGAACTCACGCTGGATATAGTGTGTGTGTGGACGGAGCTGTGGGTGGTGTAGCTCAAGCCCTCCATGGTCTCTCTATACATGCGGCCGTTCTATGGCTGTCCTCGTGGAGGCCGCAGTGACAGGCAAATCCGGAAATGGATGTCATCTGATGCTACACATTGCTCAGTGATGAATGGCACTGCATCCGTACGGCCAACAAACCTCTATGATATTCCCTCGCATTATTTTCAATGGTGTCTTAGTTTCCCATTCGGAAATTTCAGTAAGCGTTTAGAGTGGGTATTGTTGTCCCTTTTGCACTGGTTAAGGAAAACTTCATTCGCTGTATCCGGGTTAAAAAACAATCTAACTTAACTAGACCACTCTTAGGCGTAGAAACAATGTGACTGAACGTAAAACCGCTTGATTAGACCGAACGCCAAATAAATCGCTACACTCCTGCACTAGTCACTGGCTTTGGCTTTTCCTGCATAACGACTGGGTGCATCTCGCGTTCTCGCAATTTACAGCATTTACATTCGTAGGAATCTGCAGTATGGGATCAATGAAATCGAGTTGGCGACAACACTCTATTAGAAACTGCAACACAAGCAAATCTATTGAAACCATATACTCACCTGGCGTTGGGAACTGTGCAATAAAGAATTCGTATAGAAATTAATTTAAAGCTAGGAGTGCCACCGAATTCAATCGACGCCTGCACACCCATTCTTGCTTATTTACCCCATTTAGTTGGGAGGCTTTTGTCTCTATCACTTAACGTGAATAATGTAAGCCTAACGCT
>CALYDF020006555.1:0-13314 GCA_944474145.2 Dicrocoelium dendriticum
GTGTGTGGTTGGAGCTGTGGGTGGTGCAGCGCAAGTCACCCATGGTCCCTCTGTAGGCGCAGGCGTCCTATGGCATGCCACAGTGACAGGCGAATCCGCACCCGGATGCCGCCAACCATATATATATATAAGTTCTATTGCATTATCTCCTGGCACAACTCCATAATGTCAGCCACACGAGCGCGTTACAGTACCTTGTCTCATAATCTCACTGTGGCCGTTTACTTGAATTGTGAAACTGAAGACATGAAAAATGTGCTCCGATAAGCCTGCTGATCATATACCCCACGCGCTGCTCATTTTCGTTGCATTCCGGATGAGCTGCAGCGAAGAAAACGAAAAGCTATTTCTTACGATCACATGGCTAGCACGGCAGTTTTCGCGTGCTCCTTCAGTACATGGATGCTGTGACTGGGACTGAATGTTTTAAAAGTCGGGACAGATTGCCAAAACTACTACCGTCCAAGAACTGCACGTCGTGATAAACCAAACGCCCGTTCAAAGGGAAGGCTGGTGGAGGCGAGCCTAGTTGTCCCCTAATGGAATACGAATAAAAACGTATAACTTGGACACAGGTACTCCATGCCGGGTCAGGTCTTTAGACCAAAGTCTCGGGGTGAGGTCCCTTAAGTCAACCCTCTTCCTCGGCCTGGGCAACCGGGAAGCTCAGTGCACATACAACACATGGAACTTTGCTTCCTTTCCTCCTACTCACTCTCCCTTTTTTGTTATTGTTACACATGTGTTGTGGCACTCTTCCAAATGTTATTTTGCAAGTGTTAAATACAATACACTCCATGCCGGTGATCCACACCAGTCTGGAAGTCACAAGCGGGTCACAAAATGAGACCACTTAAATGATTATGAATGCAGATGGAAATTCTCTATTACATCCAGCGACTTGACTGATAGCCTCAAGGCTTCGTCAATCGCGTCACTCGACGACGAAGGACATCACTTTGCTAAAATAATGCCATACTGCTAAATGTCACATCGCCGAAGGCAGCAAGGCAGGGCCAATAAATAGTGGCGGCGCGTGAAGTGCATTGGGTAATCCAGGTAAATACGGAAATCAGTCAAACGCTGTTCTCTCATTTACCGACTTCCTTGCAGCATGTTGTGACTAATTTACAGCAAGGTCCGCTCCCGCTAACCCTGACATGGACAACTAATACAGGCAACCAAGCAAGCAGTCATTTTTGGACGCAGTAATATACATTGCTGCCGGCGTGCAAGCTACGCCGATACACGTTGTCATCAGAAAGCAGGGAGATCCTGAAGCCGTGTTGGACGATGACATTGGCTTCACAACGCATACTTACGTGCACTCACCGTGTTTGCAACAGCACAGTACGCAGGCTGCGCCTATAGCGAAGCACAAATGTCTGTCCTGTCCTGGGTGGATATAAGGGGAAACTTCGTAACTTGGTACCAGACCACCTGTTCAGAAGCTTACTACTTGTGCTATCGATTGACGGAGGCGAAATCTGGACGTCTTACTATTTTAGTCTCCTTTGAATGGCATCGTTATGAACACTTTCTGTTATGGACGTCCATTTTCGCCTACTGTAGGGGAGGCATATTGCAGCTAGCATGTAGTCGCTTCCCATGAGCATAGCTGGCTAGGTATCGCAAAGATGGTACCAACCGGAGGTTGTTTGTAATTTACGGGACACTAAATGTCAAATATTGGGTAGTGAATCTTTTAGGTTTCTTTTAAGCGAACATCTAAAAGTGGAAGGCGTTGTAAGATTAGTTCTCAACTGCAAATTCGATTTCGGCGTAACTGTTGCTTAGCGCCAACCGTAGTTGTTTGCTTGCTCGGCAGTATGTACAACGACAAAAGTGCCAATCTATCCAATCCACTAAGTATATGTAAACGGCTGACATAAATAGGCGTAATAGCAGAATTCAGATTATCCTATGGAAATGTCGCTCCTTCTTGCTCTTTTAACACTTGCAGTTTTTCCTTGTGTAGTTTAGCCTACCCTGCTACTAACACTTTTAGTCGAGGCTGACAATCTCTCTACCCGCTTTCACCAGACCGACGAGACAGGCAACAGGAGAGGTAGTCACTGAATGACACACAGGATGCCTTTTGTACTGTCGATGGTGAGCAAAGTGAAACAAGCGTGATTTCGGAACGATTTGACAGAGAACAAATGCATGACAATCAGCATTACAGAGTATCTAAAAACAGAACCTCAGATAACCGAAAATTCATGGATATGGTATTAAAAGGGGAAAATCAACATTCCATGATATTTAAGCTAAGTAAGAATATTGGGATCAATCTATTTAAGAATCTTGTACCATGCATCTTGCTTTGTGAAGGAACTCTTACTTGTCTCAAAAGTAAAAATGCTTTGCACATGGGTGTGGTTGAACATAGGATTGTGCATGCGCGGCTGACGTTGTATGTGCAGTCTCCGAAATTGTAGCAGAACCACCGTCCTGGAATTGTGTCAGCCAGTTTTGTAGAAGGGTGAAATCATTGTGCGCGGTTCAGAACTAGTTCGATCAGCATCTGCCTAGTACACTATAATTCCTAACTTAGCCGGGATCGCATAGTAGGGTAACTGTGGGTGACACCAAATGTGGACGAAATCTGTTTCACTGCAGTCAGAGGACAACAAAAACAGGCAGCCACCGAGGACACTTTGAAAGCTGTAACCGACTACACCAGGCTTGACTGAGTGGGAGTCGACGTTGTTTGCCCGGACTACTCGAAAGCGTACTATTGTTTGGACCACCGCATTCTCCTTCACAAGCTTCGAAGCTATGGAATCGGTGACACTTTACCCGGTTGGATCGGTAACTTCCTTGCTCAATGTCAGCTGAATGCGAGAGTCCGCAGCTCCATTTCCGATCCAATTGACGTCAAGTGTGGCATGCATCAAGAATCGGTATTGGGCCACGTGTATTTCTAACAATCATTAAAGATCTTGTCAGTGTACTGCAGTCGAATTTCTTAATATTTGCAGATGATATTAAAATTTGGCATGATATCAGGACATCGGATAATCACATGGCATTGTAGAGCTATTTCGACAGGGATTATGCGTGGTCATCCTATAACCGGCTCCACTGCAACGTGACAAAGTGCAAACTCGTAAGCACACGATATCAGCTTACCTATGAATATCGACTTAGGGACCAGCAGTTACAACGTGCTTCCCAAGAAAACGACTTAGGGGTGATCGTGCAGGACGACCTTGGTTGCTCGAGACAGGAAGAAAAGGCATCAAAAATAGTCAGTCAACATCTTAGACTCTTACAGAGGGCTTTCGTCATTTTTGAGCCATCAGTCATTCCGCAAATACTGAACACTTACTTGAGGCCTCACGTGGAATAGGCGATCCAGGTCTGGCGTTCCTGGCACAGGCTTCACGTCGATGCACTTGAAGCACCGCAACGTCGAGCGACCAAACTCGTTAGAGGATTGTTTCATCTCTCCTACCAACGCAGGTTGCAGTCCCTGAGATTTTACAATGGTGAATAGCGACATTAGCGTAGAGAACTAATCATGCTTTACTCTAAGACTGAGGAACCCAACTCACTCATGTCGCAATCGTTTGCAGCTGATCCGAAATACCAACCTGAGAGGCCATCAGCTCAAACTGGCTACGCGCTACAGTCGACTTGATTATTGACGAACCGTTTTCTCTCTCGATGCGTGCCGTGCTTGGAATGCCCCTCTGATTCACGTTGTCCTTGCCCCTACATTAACGCCTTTAAAAAGCGCCTTGATGAAACGCTTCAAACTTACATTAATTTAATTAGTCCGTTTCATTTGGAGGACGAGTTAACCCAAACGTAACCATGTGCTTAACGGCCCTCTCCGCAACATGGCGGTGAGGATACATGCAGTAGTGTCCATATGGCTAGCCTAGATGTAGCTAAACTGGTTTGACCTATCACATTTGTCAAATAAAGGAACAAACGAGTGAGCTTTTTCGTTTCCTTCTTTCTTCCTCACGCACTTACGGAACTATAGCAGCGCTCTATACTATTTTGCGTGTGCACACCCCATTCCCAGTTCAAACTATCGTTATGCAGTAATGTATTTAACTCGGTGGATGCTTGAAATAACTATTCACATATTCGATGATCCCACAAGTTTTAACTTTTACTCCATCCATCCTACGGGATTTGTCAAGTGCATGCTTTTTCTCGTGTTAAATCATTGTCCATTGTTCGTTGTCTTCCCCATGTAGGCCAGCATGGTACAGAAGGTGTGCCCCAACGCGCGTGATGTGGCATTGATGGGTTGTTACTGTTCCAGGGGCTTGAGGACCAGAAGCTCAATGTCAGCGCGCAGCCGCAGCCATGTTTCGTTCCCACTATCGTTAGCCAATCCTGATTTCGGGCTCTGGCTTACCCAAGCGTAATCATTTGGCGTCATCAGCGACTTAGTTGCGTCTTGCACGCATACACAGACGATTACACTAGTACGCACTCCTGATGAGTTTCAGTAGGACAAAAAAGCATTCTGGTGCATTTTTCTATAAGTGGTGGTTTATCTGAATTGGAAGCATATGTACTGAAGTCACAAAGTAACTATATCGAAACGAACTTTTCATGTAAAGCGTCACCCTAATGTAGCCAACATTCGCTGAAATGGCGTAACGCAAGTAGCTTTTAATCGATGCAGAAGTCATGTGTTTATATAAATTTAGGAACAGTTAATTGGGAAGGTGTTGAACAAGTACAAGGTAGGAATGCCTTCCAAGCGCAGTCAATTACCACATGCAACGAAGGCGCATTGCCAGTGTTTCCGACGAGTAAGACAGTAATCTGCGTCTAGCAACTTACATATTTGTTTGAGCACCACAGAGTATATGATGTTCAAGTCATTATAGGTTCCTGTTACGACCGAAGAACGAATTTGTACACATCAATTCGTGTATGGTATTAAATGCGTTAGAAATGTGGCATCAAATAAACTAGAATAATGCCGAGAAAAGCAGATAGAATTTGTGAGGAATGACCCCGAATTCGGTTATCGGAACGATGGAGTTCACCGAATCCGAAGACTGTGTAGAAGGTAGGGTGGAACTCTCAAGTGCGTGGCGGATGAACTTATTCACACCAATCTGACGGTCGTCGATGTGCGGATCAGGTTTGAAAGTGAAATTTGACTTCCCATCTTTACTATTATGACACCAGCAGTACGCATGTAAGCAATACGGATACTTCGCTGCCACACAACCACCACCAGTAGCTCGAAGACTATTGAAACAGTGACGATCGTTCTGTCTCTTATGTAACCTCGAAACCATGACCTTGAATTATAGGAAGTGCTTGTCATGGTTTAGGTTAAGGGCCGGCAGTTGCCACCAAGGGCTTAACTGACAATCGCTGATGCACAAGGGCTATTCTTGCTGTGGCCGTACTCCTCAAAGTGGGATCCTGACCGATGACAGTACAGGTCGAGAAAGCCTCCAAAAAAGTTAACCAACCCCTTGGACTTTTGCGGAGGGCATTCGGGCGTTTTGATCCCTCCATCTTTTCTCAGATGCACAACGCCTACTTTCGGCCTCATTCTGAGTGCGCCATCCACGCTTCGCAGCCATGTCAAAAGCAAGACCTTACCGATCTTGAACTGCCACAACGAAGGCCGACCACGAACGTAAAGGGCCTGTTTCATCTCCCTTACCGATTGAGGCTGAAAACCCACGGAATCTACAGTGGACAATATCGACGCCTGCTTGGCGAGTTGATAATGACTTATATGACCCTGAGGAATCCAAACCATTGTTGTCGTTACCTACTGAAGCTGAATAGCAATACAACACTCAGAGGACACCAGCTAAAGCTGGCCACACAATACAGCCGGTTGGAATGCTGCCGGAATTTCTTTTCCCTTTGTGTATGCGAATACTGGAACCCTCTTCCCACATACGTTGTTTCTTCCTCCACGCTAACGGTATTCAAAAGACGTCTGGATGATTCGCTTATCCACTTACATTACGCTATATAAACAGAGATGTCTACGTCAACCAAACGCGAACAAATGGTGCGCATTCTCAGCTATTGTGCTTCACTACTTACACACTGCTGTTGTGGAATATAGTTTCGGATATATTACAAGTGCATTCATCAATTACCTCAGTCCAAGAAAGCGTCGCACAAGTAAGCCTTGTCGTTTCTTTTGTTCTTAAGACATACCTTCCCATATTACTTCCTATAGTACTCTACAGTAACAATTCAGTACACATTCTAAAATGTTTATATGAATAAGGGACACCTGAATCACTAGACGCCTAAGTTGACGATTTACACTTATGTTTACTTTCACTTCAACGATCCTACAGGACTTGTAAAGAAATCGCTTTTTACCTGTAATATATCATTGTTCATTGTCCCCTAGCGCATTTTGTGGTTACTGCCAATCTCGCCTGTGTTCTCTATAAGATGCCGTTTCAGTAGTTTACTGATTCAACCGATGTGACGATGCTTTAGATAAAGTTAAAATTTTGCCCCGAATTCGCACGACGCAACTGTTCCCTATTCTCTCCGTACGCACAACGTAACCGTGTTACTGGCAGGGTTGCCAACAAGATCGACTGTGAGTAGATAACTGGATCAATATCGCAGCCCTACGAATACAGATACCTTCGGTGTATGTCTGCGTTGGTATCATATACTGGCGATTGTCAGTCAGAATGATGCACCGGCTTTGCTTCACGGCTATGTGAGCGTGCTCATAAAGTGTTTGTGGACAGTGTGTGTATCGGAATCATTGACTACTGCGCTCACGGAAAGTATCTTAGTTTAGTTGAAATCCTACCGGTTGATTTGGGAGGCATGTAACATTTGTCTCAGCGAAACAGATGGGACCTAAAGCTCTGCTTATTAGCTACCTCATTCTAGAAGTAAAGCAGATGCCACCTCACACCCTAATCTGATCATACATAAGTGGTCACAGCTGGGATAAGTCACCATTTGCCCAGCCAGCATGGTGTGCAACTTGTGACGTTTTAGGCGCCTGAAGAAGCCGTAAAATTTTGCCCAACCGTTGCTCAGATATTAATCACTGTGGTTCAGCTTGATTTACTGCTCACCTGAGTACCAAAAGGGGTTTATGTGATTGCTGTTTTAATATCAGTCAATTCCGGAAAGCACCGTACGTTCGTTCCATACTTTCTGATATCGTCAGCATTGCGCATTCCATCTGACCCTTGTGGGGCTCGAACCCGCAACTCGACTTACCATTTTGTGTTTGAAACCACTCAGCTACGGTGGACGGCGACGACCATTGCGACTAAGTTACTTGATGTGATATAGCGCCGTCCATATCCACTGACTTGCACATTATGATCGTGCAGAAGACAGGGTAGCCCACTCACAGCTTTGCTGCCTAATTCGGTGACGAATCAGATCTCACGCGATTAAATGGTATTTCGAAATAAACCTTGTTTGATAAAGTTCCTATCTGTCAAGGAGAAAGCCATCAGCCATAATATGATTCTGTAAAAGCGTATTGCCGTTTGAAGAAAATCTAGTTCACGACATTGGCTCATCAACCCGTTACCGGTTCACCGGAATCAAAACGCAATCACAGTAGGCGATAATATTTGCTAATATATAAACTACTTGTTCCATTACAGTAGCTGCTCATCACCCCTATAGGCAAACGAAGTTACTAAGGTTTGTGGGGAAGCGGAACATTTCCCAAGTTCGTCAGCTCCCATTTTAATGAAGCGGATTACTGTAACCTAACTGGCATTTAGCCAGCCAAAGCAACTTATCAGGGCGTAAGTTTTTTACTACTAATGTGCGCGCATTTCGGTCTAAATTGACTCACCAGACAAAGCCATTTCATTTCGACAAGGTTTTTGAAATAACTAGTTGAATTCAGTAAAATTAGCAGCTTGTTTTAGATACACCACTTGTGCTTCGTGCTGCAGCACCGAAAACTCCAAAATGTTTTGTTCACTTGGTTATTCTATACTTATTTGCGGTTTGCTAATATAGCGTCATACTTAAAGCACAAATTTGAACACCGTTTAGAAACGCCGATATTAACAGCAAATCCATCTTACTGCTATATTTTACTTGAATATTGGACTGCAATAAACGCTTATACCCAACATTACAAAAATATGTAGTCGGCAAACTTACAAAAATCGAACGGAAGTAAGTTATTTTAAACCAATAGAGAAACGCAAATTAAAGAACAACAGTGTGCACTAGCGGTCGAGGACGTTTAGAGGGTCGCCTGTACCGGGAGCCCAGAGAACGATTCGAGAAGACAGATCGAGTTGCAGGGAAACTTTTATTGGTACAGTAAAATATTCCCTGTTATCTAGCTATAAAGGAACGACACCGTGGACGCTCTAGCTAGGGGAACGGAGCAAGCACAGCACACAGGTCAGTCGCGAGTTGCAACCGAAACGAGCGCCAAGCAAAAATGGCGATGAGCAAGTCAAGCATTCGAACTCAGCAATCAGTTCAACAAACCACACCGGTTGCCTAGGTGTACAATGAAATAATTGTAGTTAGAATTTTACACAGGCAAACCGGGGAATCTCCAGACTGCTACAGACGACAAATTGCCAACTAATTGAACATATGGTTGCATTGAAGGTGCAACGCCTTTAGCAAGGACGAAGAGGTGTGGCGGCCTTCAAATGGAAATCCGAATGGATATAAAACGCATACAGCCACAGGATCTGATAGAAACGCTAAGCTACCACTGCCTATTAATACTTCTTCTCAACCTGGCTTTATGTTTCTATGAGAGGCCTTGAAATGTCCAAAGGTTTGGTTAGTGCAGTATGGTAGGATGAGGATAAGTGATACACCCTGTGAACAGCGGCAAACTTGAGATAAGTTCAAGCTTTGTTTATCCACTGGACTCCAAGTCTTCCATCTCAGACGATGCATATGTGTTGTCAAGCCACCGACGCATTTTACTTTCTCAAGTGCGAAGGGGAGTTCCTAATGTCAGTGTTCATTTACCCCAGGCTGTACCAGTACCAATCATTATGTCACTGATTGGATTGGAACTGGATTATTCTGAACGCAAACATGTGTGCTCCAAGTTACCGACGTCCGAGATTAACACAAGCTAACTTATCAAAAGCGTGAGTCAAATATTCGATGTTGGTTATCATACAATTAAGCATATTGACGATACCAACAGAGGTTTAAAATTTCGAAGTTACTAGGTATATATTCACGCAATTCACGCAAGTAAAGTGTTTCGACTAATTCACAGAGTGGATGTAACTTTCTACTTGGGTTTAAATAGTGTCTCACAAGCTTGGTTTCCTGTAATCGAGCCCAAAGATAGATCCGGCTGACCACTTAGAAAACCAGCCAGTAAGTGTAATGCTATGGTTAATTCTTTTTCCTAGTTAAACTTCAAGGCAGGATTTTGTAAGTTTAAACACTGAGAATAATTAATTGCAAAGTGAACCAGAATGGATGCGTTGCTGGTGTAGCCTAGGTAAGCGCGTGTTTCGTATTTGCATGCGAACAGATTAGCGCCTTCCAAAGAGGAGTGTAGCTACTAATAACGAATAGGTAGTATTCATAGTCAGAATTCCAAGCAAAAACACCTACATCGGTTCACAAAAATATACCACCATTTGTTGATTCGAGCAACGCATATTCACAGTAATAGCACTTCTCAGTTCCTATTTGCATGACTTGATTTTACTGAAATCGCTCCTGCTCATGGTTCCGTAAAGATGAATTTTTGACCAAACCTCTTCGAACCCAACTGAGACATACTGTTTTGTATGGATAAACTGAGAAAATGGTCTAGTGCAATATCACTGCCTCACTAAATAATGGTAGAATAGAGTATGAACGAATACTCCAAATAATCCAGCTAATGAGTGGCGGCCAAACTAAATTGGGCAAAAGTGAAAGTTCACAGCTGTACATTCGTTGACATTGGCTCAAGCACAAAAAGTTCAACCTCAGGGCCAACAATATTAGCGAAGTAATCCTTGGGTCCTTTACAGGTCACTGTTCATATTTATCAACTTTTACAGAAAGATCAATGAAATGATTATCGAGTGTAACCACTCTGCAGTTCAACAAGCTGATTGATGTTATTCGCAGATGAGCTTCAACTGAGACATTGAGCCCAACATATCATAACTAAATAACGATGCACAAATAGTTTAAACTTTATAAACTACTTAGATGAAATGGGTTCGCGTTCGACATCCGTCAGGAGGCTTTCGCCGTTTTTCGTTTGGATGTACAAGGGATGTAACATATTTGTCTAAGTGTATACTAAAGGCAGATTCCATATCTTACTTTCATAGAGTGAGTAGTAGCATTTGGAACGCGCATTCTAAGGTTGACCGGGTTCCCCGTGTAGCTTAAAATACTGCTGCATCTCTTGATATCGCTGATGAAAGCAGTGTAGTTAGCAGATTGCCATCGTGCACAATAAAAGGTAAATTGCTAGAGGGTCGCAACCAGTAAAATTCCACCTGCAATGCGATTGAGATCCGAGTTCAGCTCACTATGCTGAGACGCGTAGCGCATCACCCGACGTCAGTGCACTATGGTGAACCTCTAAAGCTTCAAGTAACCCTAAACTCATGAGATGAGATAGAGGCTATCCTGCTCTCAGCAGTTCTTTTTCGCAAATCAACGAGCGGGGTGCGCGTATTATACATAAGCAGGTAACCAAGTCGACTCTCCTAATAGCGATAACACGAAAACCATGCAATCCATGGTGTTCCCGAGGTTGCGGTCTCAGTTGATCGCGAAACGCAGACCCACGATCGATGACATGGGTGATACAAGCGCAAAGCACTCTCTCTGAACAATAGTATTGTTAAGTTGTTGAGAAGGATTCCCTCATCCTCTAACTACAAGGGCTGCGGTCCAATATTAATGACTCCGAAGGAACGACACAAGTTCTATTGTATAACTGGTCAAGGTTTCTTACCAGGTTGTTAACCAAGATCCGGCACAGCCCCGAATGCTCAGCTATTAGGTGAGATTTGAAAACGCCGTAAATTCCTTATCTCCACGGTAATGCGGAGAGATCCACACGACAGCACTCAAGACATACAAAAGAACGGAGTAAAGCAGGAGCGATTATCCTGATCTGGAACACTTTGCGGTGCCATACAACTTGATTGAATTTCATGTACCGACGATATACCTAAATATCGAATAAAGGCCGGCCACCTAACTGTAGGCTTAAAATAAAAACAAAATTTAACAACTATCCACGCACTTATAACCTTCAAAACACTATCCCGTCTGTATACTAACGCCCCAGCCATTTTTAGTAGGTTCATTTAAAGAACTCCATTCCTCTCCACCGCGGGACCAAAGCATGATTCCAGGGACTTGTTTAAACCACAAGTTAACTGATTATGAGACCAAGTTACCCGGTGTGTTGCTGCTTCGGAACGGTGGAACTGAAAGCAATGGTGGTGTGATTCTTTATTACAATACAAACCTCCGATGTGAAGTTATCGATCACCCGGAAATCCGCACCCCTGATTCGCTTTGTTGTCGGTTACGGTTGAGGAACACACATCTACTCGCAGTAATTTACCGCCCACCAAACTCCACGCCGAAAATGGACTCCCAACTGAACCACCTTTCACGGGGAGATTTGAACAAGTTCTATAACCACATTGTTATCGCCAGGGGCTTAAACGTGCACAACCTATAAACGCCAGCAACCGACTGTGCACATTTGAAAGTCTATTGCCGAGGGATAATTGCCAGCCACGCTCTGTACAACCACGTAACCTCTCCCACCAGATTTCGAGCTGCCAACACGCCGTCAATATTTGATCCTGTGCTTACTAACAAGGAGCTTAAGGTCAAAAGAATAGTCACAAGCACACCACCGTGTTTCAATAACCACATTACTCTACTGTTTGGCTATGTATGCAAGAAGGAATATCCTGAAAAGGATGAGGATGGGGTACACGTTGCCACGTACTACAAGGTGTTATCCACGCTTGTTAAGGATACAGCTTGGACTTTCATAACCTAATGCTCCATGAAGGTCATCTGAGAAACGTTCACAAAGTAGTTAAGCACTTTGGTAGCGCACGCATTGGAACAAAATTCCTTCCATCGTAACGTGACGGAGTCAATCATAGCTGAGGCTCTAATGGGTTACTTTGAGAGATCTGACATCATAGCACAGGAACAACACGGATTCCAGCGGCATCGGTCATGTACTACCAATCTGCTGATTGTGCGTAACAGTTGGTCTGAAACAGCTGACAGTAAGACGGGCACTGATGTCATCTATCTCGACTTTTCTAAAGCCTTCGACCTCTTAGATCACCGAATCCTTCTCCAAAAGCTGCATACGTAAGCATTTGGGGATCGGGGCCTTAGATGTATCGGAAAGTTCCTGCTGTAGCGGCGGCTTCAAGTTTGGGTTTTGGATTCACATCCTGATCCTATCGACGTGGACTGCGGTGTCCCACAGGGATCGGCTTTGGGGGCGTGCCTATACCTGGTTTTTAACAACGACCTGGTGCTTATCATTGAACAGCAATTATTGCTTTTGCCGAGGAAATCAAGATTTGGCGGACTATCGGTTGTCAGAATGATCAGGATGTGCTTCAGAGAGACTTAGACCGTGTCTTCGGATGTTCTAAAGACAAACCTACAACAGTTTAACGTGTACAAGTGCAAGATTGTACGAAACACTATGTCAAAGGCTTTCTGCATATCAATAACAATGGCTGCTTTTCCATTGTCAGTGGAGCTTGACAGATGGTTTAGAAAAGATAGTTGAGAAGTCTTACATGAGCATCTGTGCAAAACCCATGTTGATCTGGATTTATTAAATTCAAAGACAGCAAGTGCATAACAATTTTCTCTTTCACAATTCTTTCCATTATTCTCGCAATAATCGGTGTGTGGCTTACTGGACGGTAAGATTTTATGTCGAGTTTTGAAACTTTCTTATACTTAGGTACTATAATAGAGACTTTCCATTGATTCGGGAGTATACTGGAATTCGTATATGAGGTAAACACGTTTAGAAGCAAGAGCGATATATCCCGGCCATCAAGCTTTATTAGAGTAGTTGGTAAACCATCAGGTTCAGGATGGAACGAAGACCGTATCCGATCAATATGAGCCTGAATGACACAGTAGTCGAAATGCCCTGTTCGCCAACCGCATAGAGATCCACCCCGATTCATTAATACTATTGAGTTTCGAGTCAACTATTAATTGAGTACGGTGTTGGTCTCTTGCATAAATTGCGCACCCGCCTCCCTTACCAAGTTGTTGGCTGTTCATGAATAATGAAGAGCCCACTACTCGGTAGAACTCAGTTGGAGTATGTGT
>CALYDF020006556.1:0-13291 GCA_944474145.2 Dicrocoelium dendriticum
GTTCACATATGTAAACGTTGCATAGGTATAGTAGGCCGCATAGTTCGCTCAGTAGCTCCATCGCATGGCTCTGCGCACGTCTCTATCGGTTCAACACGCCCCACAATGTTTGGTAGTTCAAACGGGTTCAGCAATATATCAAACGGCAACTCGAAAGTATAAGTGATTGTTTATTCCATCCGTCGTTCGCATCGCTGATTAACGTGCCGTATGACAGACAACGTTCCGACAGACACAACATACAGCACAGAGCATTTTCTTTGTCGTGCCACTGCAGGTTGCCAGGTTTGGTAGTTCGGCTATGCATCCAACGCGTACACCGGCTCCACTAGTAGAAAACGTCTATTCACGCCTGACGCCAATAGCAGTTGAGTAAACTTAAGGAGTACTGCATCAACTGGAGGACGTGTCTCACGCCTGAACATGGCTTCCGCCGGGGACCTCCCGCCTGGAGTCCGAGGATTCGCGTAGCCCAAATTACTTAACAAGAACAGCTGTATGATATCTACTCTGGGTCCTTTCCCCCGCAGTTTTAGAAGTAAACGTTTGATGGTATCCACGAATCTTTCTGCTTACCCGTTGGACTGGGGATGCCCAGAGGACACCGGCAGTGTTTGATACAATAACACTGGCAAAAACATCAACATAATCGGAGATAAATTACGAACTGTTGTCGGAAACCAACGTGTTTGGAGAACCGAACTGTGCAAATAACTGTTGTAATTTTCCTACCGCAGCTGCTGTCGTAGTTGTGTTCATCAGGTATACGTCCGGCCACTTGGTATACACATCAATCACAATTCAAAAGGTGGTCTTGAACGGGACCAGGGAAATCAAGGTGAATTTTCTCCCATAGCTTAGAGGCTGGCATCCAGGGTCGGATGAAATTGCATTTAAGTTTCGATGCTGATGCACCTTTGCTACATGTGACGACACAATCCTGGATAGCGTTATTAATAAAAGGCCGATATACGTAAGTTCTGGCTGAAGCTTTCATCCGGGATATTCCGGGACAATGTAGGTGCAAATATCTTAATAACCTTGTCGTTGAGGAAGTCCTAAATAATGCACTTCATCGGTATATCCATCAAAGGACGGGTTTATTGTGCGACTGTCCGCGTTTTACTGTTGTACGTTTGGGAGACTTTGCCCGTACCTATCGTTGATCTGCGCCCGTCTCTCTGTCTTTGAGCAGCGTTGCTTGCGGTCGATTGCCCGTGTGTGGTCGCTGCACCACATAAACAATGCGGAAGTACCTGTCCTTCGATGTCCAATGGGCGATGGTCGATTAAATTTTTTTTGGATCCTTGTGAGAAGTGTAAAGTTTGTAGAAATTAGAAGTCACGAATAAAATTGACGCACAATAATGTGCCTCGACAGGGAATCGAACCCGACCCACGAATTTCCGGTCCGCTGCTCTACTACTGAGCTACTGAGAAGTCATGTGCTAAAATTTGCGCACCTAATCGTCAGCCCTCGGTAGCTCAGTGGTAGAGCAGCGGACCGGAAATTCGTGGGCCGGGGTTCGATTCCCTGTCGAGGCACATTATTGTGCGTGAATTTAATCGTGACTTCTACTTTCTACAAATCTGATAGAGCCATGTTATACAATAAACGAGAAAGTGGAGGGTACAGGTGGACGGCCATCTAACCGATTGGTATCCCTCGACCAGTGGTGTACCTCAAGGTACGGTACTGGGACCCACTCTGTTTCTCATCCACATCAACAAGCTGCTCCAGCTTCCATGGTCGCCGTGTGCACTGTCTGCGGATGACCTCAAAATTTAGCGAGACATTAATACTCTCGATGACTGTGATATTCTCCAACAAGACCTCGACCGCCTCGCAGTATGGTCTGCTGAAGTCCACCTACCGGTCAACACGGCAAAGTCCCTATTCATGAAACTCGGGAAGGCGGTTCAAGGCCGAACGTACACCTTAGACGGCCATCCACTGCATCCCACACCTTCCGTGAAAGACCTGGGTGTACTCTCACGCTGCGACTTGAAGTTCGTCGACAACACCAACAAACTGTATCGAAGCGCACTGCGCATGCTCTGGGCGCTGAAGCGCAGCTTCTGCACTTGGTCTGAGGACGTCGCCACTCGCCTCTTCTCTTCCATCGTTAGACAAATGTTAGAGTACGGCTCGCCTGCATACTGTCCGATCACTCGCGGCGAATCGCAAAAGATCGAACGAGTACAACACGTCGCCACCAAGTTGATCCCCAGCTTGAGAGACTTATCGTATGAAAACCAGTGCATGAAACTTGGGCTCTACACCTTGTCGTATCGCCGTGTTCGAGTGGATCTTATCATGACCTACCGTATTTTACATCTCGGTCATTTCCCCATGCTGAGGTCGTTACTCCACTTGCGAGAACCATGCACCACACGTGGGCACAGGTACAAACTCGTGCTACCTGATCTGAAGAAAATCCCATACCCCCTGTGTTTCGAGCGGAGGGTTGTGCACGCCTGGAACAGTCTGCCAGAACACGTCGTCGAGGCAGAATCTGTGCAGAAATTCAAATATTTGTTGGATTTACACTTTGCTAACATACGTATCAGAGAACTGTTGCCACTTGACAACGATATCACCCACCTGTGACTCACTGTGTGAAAATGTATTTTGTGTGCTACAGAAGGAGTTGCTGAACCATCTCAGGATAACCATCAGAGGCATTTATTTATTTTTTTATTGCTTTGATTATCACCCGATGGAGTTGTACAGAATTATTTTCTACTTGCTCCAAAATACAATATTCATTATTCAGTTTGCATACATCACATTATTAAACAAGTGAGGGAGTATATTTGCTCAATATTTTTAAGGTAATGAACGATTGCCACTATTAACTTTGTTTTGGTTAATTCATATTTATTCATAGCTGGCCCACTAAGTTTAGCTTAACGAAGATGGATGAATTGCGGCTAGGGGATTGGTCAGCTTCGATGCTAATGCGTTCACTGCGCGTGGGTGAGCATTATGAACGCTTGGATGGATGTGTTTGAGCAGGGTCAGCTTTGGTTCCATTGTGGGTTATTGATGCTAATGTTGTAAAAATTAGTTATCGCATCCGGATCTGTAATAAAATAAACACAAATAATCCCTTATTGCTAGCTTTGCTTTATCAATTAGTTTGCTTAGCATATTTTCTTAATTTTTTGTGTGCGTTCTCAAACATATGGCACGCTGTCTGCTCTGACCCCGGTGGTTGAATGCACTGTGGATGATTTCACTGTAGAATACGTTCCGCACTCCTTCAAATTGGTCTTAAATGTTTCACTGAAATTACCAATAAACCCACATCACACGCGGCTCAATTATCTGGAATGCTAGCGTGATGGAGGTTTGGTAGAAATACTGATGTTAAGGCTAAAATATTAAGCCTGGTGAGTGATGTAATCTATTGAAGTTTCGCTGAGTCTTTCATCGATCTCTGTTCGAACGATGTCTGGAGACTGTTGTTTGAGATTACCCAGTTGGATTTCTCAACGAGTTCTGTCAGGGCGTGATACCGTTAGATGGTATGATTTAGTGCTGTATGTCAGATTGGACACTGTGTAGCATTCACCGTTAACTTTTATGACCATCGTTACTGAGAACGAAGTGACTCTCGGGCAATCAGTTGTCGACCACATGCTTTTTACTTGCGAGCTGAGAAATCCAATGGGGACGGTTCGGATGCTACCCTGAACATTGCGGGCAAATGATATGGGTTTTATTGTAATGTAGGTGATATATTCTTGCAAGCCAGCTTAAAGGATTTCAATACGAGATACCGATATTCCCAGACCGTGTACATTGATGTAACCTAAGTTTAAGATATGGAAGCACGTAAGGCGTGTTACTATGCACATGATGAGCATTAAACGGGAAATTTGACCCAGTGCGTGCTGCTAGGCGCTAAACTTCAGTTACGAGGATTGTCTTTATTTCTGGACGTAAATGGCAGAAGAGATAACCGGTGATATAAGTTTCCGGGATCAGCAAATATCGCACATTGCAGGTAAATGTGGTATACAGAAAAACAACACATCCATTATTGGAACGGTCGTTTCGGATGTGTCTCTACCACAGTAGCAACAAATTCTTTATGAAAATATGATTCCGTCGTGAAAATCAAGTAACAATAATTTGCGACATGGCACCATCCAAGTTCGGCAGATTTGCTAGGATGTATTTTTCGTTGGTGAACATAAATGAAAGCTTCTAAGATGTCAGCAATTTGTTGGAGATTGTGCACTACAAATAATACCTTGTTTCGACTAGTGAATGACGGACGGCTAATGGTTTTTAGGATCATATCACATGCTGCACACCGATTTATGCAACCGAATATGCGCTACTTTTTAATGGCAGCGCCCATATTGGTTTTGCTGCATGACTACGTTCAACACGCTTTGGCCACATCCTTTGTAGTTCGCTGATGTGCCTAGCCGTGGCACCAATTTCTTAAACAACTCACTCGAGGATGTTGATGCCGAATGTTACACTACTGTTCTGTACCTTGGTTTGTTATGTCATGCCAGCCACGAGCATAAGTTGTATGAACACAGTGGACAAAAAGCGTTCCGGCTAAAGTTTCCTTTCAGTGGTTTCTAAGCTGATGGAACTTTGGTAACGCTGGTGTCACCGGATGTCCAGGAAGTCACAGATGGAGCATTGTTTGTGTCCTAGGTAGCGTGTAGAGAGCAGAACTGATCCTTCTTCCGTGATAGTGTTCAGCCCAACGCGAAGAACAATTAGTTACTTTTAATGGTTAGCACTGAGGCACTTGTTGAAGCAGAAAATCAATATCCAAGAGGACGTTCCCTCTGTTACCTCCCAGGTTGCCGAGACAGCATTAGCTTCATAGGCCAGAGTGCTTATTCTGATGATGAGAATGACTGGCCTGAGAGCTTATGCACTCAATGTACAAGAGTTTGCAAAAGAAACCACAAGTTAATTGTTTTGGCTATTTAGTAAACCGACAAAATTTGACGCAAACGGGTAGCATAAGCTTTTCAGAATGGAGCTCCTAGATTTGATTTGTATAGTCGCTTGTGTGCTAGTTTCAACTCACAAACAACGGCAGGCGTCGCTCCAATCCGGTCGACAATTCCATGTTTAACCAAGCGGATAACGTCAGTTCTCTCGTTTCCATTTATTGTCTTCGAACCTCGCTAAGACTTGCATGCATCAAAGTGTGAACTTTGCTGCAGATTTGCTAAAAGGCAGCACTTGTTCCAACACTCGACACCATATCGAAAGATATCTGCATTTTATCACCAACCCGCCTCTATGATTCGAGCTCCGTGCTTACCCTGCGATCCCCACATGCGACACTGGCGGCACATTCTCAATACGCCTTCCTGCCGATAATGCAGCTTCAAATGCCGGTCAAGCTGGCCTCGACATTGCTTTGAGTCCCCAGGCTGAAGCTGCCCTGATCGATTGGATCCCAGTCGAAAGTCGGTTATTCGCATTTAGAGTAGCTGGTTCGTGCCATGCTACGAAGTCGCGCGAGAACAAATGGTGCCTGTTTGTCATTGCGGCCTACACCCCATACAAACTGTAGTACTGGTTCGGTGAAGGTTGATTTCTATCAGCAACTCAACGATCTTCTTCGTTACAGAAAAACCACAGATACTATGGTGTACGTTGGCAGTCTAAAAGCCCAAGTCGGAAAAGTCTCCTCGTACGAGCCTAATTTTGGTGGCCAACATGGTGTAGGCTCCCGTAATGATAAAGATGAATGTTGCTGCAGCTGCGTAAAGGTGTTCTGAATGCGTACCAACTGCGCTGTCATCTGGGCAGGGTAACCATCCACTAAACAAGGACGAAGATCACTGGTCGCATATTTGTCAAACGTTACTACAAGCAGGTATGTCTTCAGGTGGCAAATCAAATTGCTAACCAAGACATTGGGTCTCTAGAAACTCTCTGGAACTCATTGGTGCTCGCCGATTTATTCCGGCTGGAAGTGAATACAATGAGACTCGTAAAATTCTCAGGGCAAAACTACGTGCTAGCATGGTGGTCTCATGGTGCGTCGTACATTTAAACAGCCGCTGCAGTTGGTAGCCATCGTATGGTTTTCCGTCAAATAAGGGTAAATAGGCAGCAGGAGACCTATTGTTAGTGAGAGAGTACACAACGAGATTGGACTGCAGATCCACAGCTTGTCAAAACACCTGGAGATTTGGGTCGAACACATTGTAACTTAGTCTAACCAATCTGAATTATCGCTTTCGTTTTCGGGCATTGAGTGCCCTTGTCCATGCGATATCGCCTTAGATCCGCCCTCAAGCGCAGAACTCGAACGTAAGTTCAGCCTGATGAAATTGCATGAGGCCGTTAGCCCAGATACAATTCCCCCAGCTCGCTACAAATTCGGGATGCTGCTCTTGTGGACGATTTACAAGAGTTGCTAATTGAACTTGGGAGCAGGAAACTATCCCGACAGATTGGTGCCGCTCCGTCATAGACCCAATTTTCTAGGGTGGTTCCCATTCGGAATGTAACAAACATAGAGGGATCAATCTGATCCCAATTACTTCTAAATTGTTTGCCTTTGTCTTTCTCTACAGGCTGACTGGCGCTCTTGAAAGCCAGATCCGTGAAGAGCAAGCCGGGTTTCAATGAAATAGAGGCTGCATAGACGACATCTTCCATTGGCGTCAATTGTTGGAACACCGCCATGTTCATTGGGGACCCATCGTCGTCGTGTTTCTCGACGTCAAAGGCGCCTTCGATTCGGTGGATGAATGGCCAGTTTGGAACTGTCTACTGAGAGAAGGTGGGCCCGATATATAGGTAAACATTATCAAAGCACTGTACGCACAGAGTTTGAGCACAGTCAAGGTTTATGGCAAACTGTCGCCTCAAGGTGTTGAAGTGCCAACTTCCAGGGCAACCATCTGCCAAACAACTACTCAACCTGGTGAGCGTACTTTGAAAATATGAATGCACAGATTACGTTTCCACCCGCATCTACCTGATGCGATTATCAAGCATTTTGGTAGTTAAATGTCTCACAGTGTTACCACATTTTTAGAGAAGTTCCACTTAATGCGTGTTGGTACATGAATGCAAATCGTGACCAAGGTTTATCGGATGAAGGTTGGATCCTGTATTGCTGTTCTTTGGTTACAATGTATCAGAATATTGCAGATAACAGTCGAAAATAATTTATGTGTAGAGGCGATTTCCATTTGTACTTTGAAACCGAACAATTCAACTAGCAAGCACTTAGCGGTCCGTTGATTGCATTACCTTTTCCATTGACAGTCTTGGGACGATGAACTAGCAGAGAAAGCGCAGCGACAGAGTGACACATGTCAATTCGGCCATAACACGAACGAGGAAAGAATCACCTCGAAATGGAGGAATTGGGTTGGGCAAAACATTGCAGGAAACCCAGCATATGAAAAGTAATGTCATATTTCTAATGTTGTTGCATTATTCACTCTATTTTTACCAGTGGATTTGCAGCTTGGTTCAATGAATACAAGGATTACAATTTTCGACGAAAGAGTTGTGCTAGAGTGTGCGGACATTATACACAAGCAAGTCAACATTGAATTGAACGTTGTGCTATGCAGCGCAAGTTTACCATCATATGTCATACCGTGGCACGAGAGAATCTGGGGCTCTGTGTGTCGAAAATATGTTGGATGCAATAAACAGCTTATTGTTTGCTTTTCACTGAATTTGAAACTTGCATTGCGCATGAAACTTGCGAAAGTAGATGCGGAATTCCTATGAGTTGATAGCGGGTTCTGGGTTATGGTATTGTTCGGCGGCACATAGCTTGTCTATTGACTTGTAATATCATGGTGTGATTCCGCAAGCCTCTATTTGCTATTTCTATTTGACAGCTTCACTCAACAGCATCACATGTTTTCCCAAAACGCTTTTGCACATACATCATTGTCATCTTAATCTGGAGCAGTCTGCAGTGAAAGGTTGTCGCCAATTACATTTGAAGTGACCATGGGGCGGTATAGAATTGCAGAATAATTTGCTCTGTGCATAGTTAGATGGGTTCAAATATTTGGATTCTTCTAAATTTGTCAAGATAAAGCAAACGTATTGGCAGGTAACCTTAGAGCATCTGGGCTCACTAACGTCACTTACTGATCGCTTTGCGTACTTTAATTAGGAAGAAGAAACAGCATTACCTGTGTAAAAATCCGAATCATACAACTGTATACAAGCAAATCTCCCTTATGGATAGCAACTAACGTAATGTGCTCATATCAGTGGAAAAACTCTGAGTAAGCAACTTGTTGCAACCTATAAAAGCAAAACTCATGAACTCTGATGCTGCGACGATATAGCCCATATTACGAAACTTGTTGGAGTAGGATGCGTATTCTCAATACATGCATCCTTGACTATAAACGCAGATGCAGTATATGTGTCACAGACTAAAGTATAACAAACAAATAATTGCGTACTAGACTTGGCTTCGGACCTCAAGTGTGATGCGGCACCAGCCTGGGACATTTGTCATGTAGATAAGTAGATAGGTATTAGTTTGCAGAAACATTTGCTACGGAGCATAGTTAAAAGTTAACAGCTGTATGATATCTACTCTGGCTCCTTTCCCCCGCAGTTTTAGAAGTAAACGTTTGATGGTATCCACGAATCTTTCTGCTTACCCGTTGGACTGGGGATGCCCAGAGGACACCGGCAGTGTTTGATACAATAACACTGGCAAAAACATCAACATAATCGGAGATAAATTACGAACTGTTGTCGGAAACCAACGTGTTTGGAGAACCGGACTGTGCAAATAACTGTTGTAATTTTCCTACCGCGGCTGCTGTCGTAGTTGTGATCATCAGGTATACGTCCGGCCACCTCGTATACACATCAATCACAATTCGAAAAGGTGGTCTTGAACGGGACCAGGGAAATCAAGGTGAATTTTCTCCCATGGCTTAAAGGCTGGCATCCAGGTTGGGAGGAATTTGCATGGAAGTTTCGATGCCATGCACCTTTGCTACATGTGACGACACAATCCTGGATAGCGTTATTAATAAAAGGCCGATATACGTAAGTTCTGGCTGAAGCTTTCCTCCGGGATATTCCGGGACAATGTAGGTGCAAATATCTTACTAACTTTGTCGTTGAGGAAGTCTTAAATAATGCACTTCATCGGTATATCCATCAAAGGACGGGTTTATTGTGTGACTGTCCGCGTTTTACTGTTGTACGTTTGGGAGACTTTGCCCGTACCTATCGTTGATCTGCGCCCGTCTCTCTGTCTTTGAGCACCGTTGCTTGCGGTCGATTGCCCGTGTGTGGTCGCTGCACCACATAAACAATGCGGAAGTTAGACAGCGTGGCTTGTGTGGAGTCAGCAATTCGCTGGAGGAGTTCGTCCCACTGCGTCAGCTGCGGTGTCTTGGACACGTACTGCGTATGCCCGGTCATCGTCTTCCACGTCGCGCATTCTGCACGTTTGCTGGACACGCGCGGTGGACAACCTACGACATGGAGAAGCCACACCGGAATTGTCGAGTGATGCTTCACTTCCCCCCCCCCCACAAGGGGTTTCCACCCAATATAACTAATGCATGTATGCTGCTATGGGCTGTGCAATGTAAAATCTGCTAGGGCCCTGTTATTCAATAAACGAGCGGTGGTACTCCCCTCGCACACTCTGGAATTTGCCATACATTTCTACAGCCGCAAGTACTGTGACTATTATTGTGTGTGTATTTGTTTCCTGTGTAACCAGTCCATTGTCAGAACTGTGCGGGTACTGCTGACATACGTCCTTACTGAATATTCAATTTCGTTTTATCGTTGTTTTTGAGCTTTCTTATGAAGTACAAAATAGCAAATTCCATTTCAGCAATGCCAAAGGCATTCACAATTAATGAAACGTTATCAGTGATTCGACGATGTTAAGAAGAACAGTTCGCTAACATTGTGGAAAATGTTTCAGGGTAGGAAGAACACAAATTCATGTAACATAAAACGGGGAGCCGTTTTTGAATGACTTGGTGAACCACACGCCAAGACTGATCAGAAAAAATGATAGAAAAATGGGTAACGAAGACATGAAGGCACCTTGCTGGATATATTGCCAGTCAGCACTGTCGGGAAAATCCCATTATCTGGACAGGTGATTCAAGAACGATCATTACATTTTGCAAAAGAATTGTAAAACACGGACATTACATCGTCAAACAGTTGGCTACAGGCTTTCATCAGTAGACAATCTTGTGTTTACTAAGCAATCGGGCGAAAGTGGTGACTCAGATATGTATGCTGAATCCGACTAGGCAGAATAATTGCCCGAAATATATTCCGCCTACACAGCACAAGACATTTTTGGTTTATATGAAACTGCTTTGCTATTCGAAATGAAGTCGGATAAAGTCTTTGTGTGAAAGGATAGAAATGCACAGATAGGAAAAAATCAAGGCGCGTATCACAGATACGCTGTGGACTACCAAATTGGGGGAGCGACAAACGGCTGCAGTGATTTGGAAATCAGCCAGCACTCCAAATTTAGAAATATCATGGAAAACTACCGGCAGTTTACCTGGAAATAAAAAAGCATGGATGACTGCAACTATTTGCAAAGATTTAACAGCAAAATACAGCAAAACGCAACACCATACCTTCTCTCGACAAAGCAGTTGCCATCGCTAATTCCACCTACTTAATAGCGAATTGCACTTCCTGTTACCCAACACTACTGGGTTACTTCAACCCTACGACCAGGGTGTCATTCAGGAGTTTAAATCGGATTTTAGAAAAAAAACTGCTACTCCAAATTATATCCATCATCGAATCCCACAGATATGTCCGGAACTGATTTCATGAAACGAGTACCTTTAGTAAACGTCATGTTCTACATAACTTCTACCTGGAAGGAGGTGCAGAACTCAACTGTCTCTATTTTCAAAGCAGGCTTTCCTTGTATTGCATAAATATATTCTGAGCGCACAATGCAAACTTGACCTAAGACATATGAGCAAATTGTACCACATTCAAAAGCAATTGCTATGGATAATCTCTCAGGTGAATTGATTGAAGGCAAATTGGCTAATAGCCATCTGGTTGATTCTTATTTCTAAACATGTCACAAAAGAGAACTAAACTGGGACCTGCCAACCACATCAATTTTAGCAGCTGTGAATGTGAAGGAACGCAAGATAAGCTTGTCACTGGCACGGTTGGAGGATGCATACGGTATGCGCTTGGAGCGCTGGCGAATCGAAAGGACTTACGCTGAACTGACGGCGTTAGCTTAGCCCGGGTGTACGCGCTGGTGAGACGGAAATTGAGCGAGCGTGAGGAAGGATCCTAGCGGCACGTATTCGGCTAGACGTTGAGCCCTCAAAACGCTGTAGAATTTCGAAAGGCAAATCGCTAAGAGTCAGCAAGAACTGCAGACTAAGGGTACATTTCAGATGCTGTGTATAACAGCCTCAAAACTAGAGGCACAGGTTTCTGGGACTTTCCGGTTACCGAAATTTCACAAAGCCAACATTCCACTCCGTCCCATGTTGTCAGTGGTCCATTCGACCCATCATGATGTCCCTAAGTGGCTTTTAGAAATTCTAAAACCAGTGAGGCAGCAGATTGCAACTTACAGCCAAGGTGACAGCTTCCAGCTTCGATCAAAATATATATTGAAAATATCCACTTGTGAGCTAAAAGCCTAATTTTGCACTTCACATAGAATATAAAGTTCCCTTTTAACGGCAAATACCACCAGCAGAAGAACGACGATGACATTCCCTCTCTCCTGGATCCATCACTGGGGGATATCTTCATGGCAAAGTTGGAGAGAACCGCAATGAAGCCGGCGATAATCAGTTTTAACCGTAAGCGTCGCTAAATGGACGACATATTCTTTGTGATGTTTGAGCACATTAACCTAGGCGTAATACGTAATCGTTTTCACCGAGCCCTTGCAACACTGCATTTCATTTCTGAAAAGAAAACGATAAGTAGCTGCCGTATCTTGATGTGCTGGTACCAAAGATACTAGACATCTCCAATCAGAGGCATAAAACATGGATTGGCCAGTATACGAATTTGCACAATTTCGTTTCTCTAAGGTATAAGCGCAAATTGATTCACTGTCTTACCTCGAGAGCACGTCGAATATTTTGGGAAGCATCCTAGACGCGATACTGACGTTCATACCGAATACGTTGCGCGCAAATGGATACCCGATATTTATTTAATGCAACCTTGGAGAAAAGCCTAAACAGCTGCCAATGTTAACAGCTGCAAAGAAAGAGCTATTCATAGGACTATCTTTCAAAAGGGTCGCAGTTACTGAGCGTGTAACTCGAAGTTCTTCGGGTGCACTTAATGCGACCTTTGCAGCAGATGCGCTAAAGCGTGTGCTTTTAATGGAACCACTTATCCATTTACGAAACGTGAATAGGTTGCCTATGCATACGTGCTCAATGTTGGTTCATCAGTTCGGGCGCGTCCGGGGCGCTACGGTTAACGGTATAACGGCAGGGCATTTGTTCAAACGCGTGAATGAACACTGCGCACGTTGGTCGAATCAAGGTAGCACAGGGAGCATTAGCAGCTCAATTCTGGCTCATATCGTCGACCGTCGGAATCAGGTGAATCTAAAGCGTGCCATTCAAGTACTATGCAATGTTTCATCACGGATGGGAGAATCTGAGTGAAAATTATTTTCGATAGTTCTCACCAGACTCAAACATTACGTGCTGTCGACAAAGTGCTAAATGTGCCGGATTGGGCTGCGTATTGATCAGAATGTTTGGTTTCAACAAGCGGTAATTGAAGGTGACAAAGTATTTACAGGGGAAATCTCAGCCGAAGTTATAGGCCACGATAAAAATAAGGGACCTACAAACTGCTTTTGTACACACAACTCTGGTTTGAAGTGGCGGATGTGGATAGCTTTCGCAATAGATTGAGACGCTTTCGGAATCCGTGCGAGAATTGTTCAGGGAAAGTATAGATGACTACGAAATCGTTTTCCGTCCCTGTTTGACTGCATTCTAGAGTGTGAGACAAGATGAGCTGTTACTAGACCTCGCTTCGCCATTGTAAACCAACTCTGGATGTGTTCGCCGATCCCATGAGATAGGCGCCTCGTAGTATGATCCACGTATTATGCATCACAAGAGCACGAATAAAGATAAAGAATCATTAATCTAGTCACCGGAGTCAGCCTGCTTTTCAAAGGTTTTGCGAATAAAGGCTTGTTGTAAAATGCTGTGCGTAAGCGAGCCGCGAAATAGGTCTATGCAACAGCGTCTTCCAGGCGTTTGGACAGGGCATG